>OZ010739.1:28747141-29022141 GCA_963932295.1 Tipula lateralis
TTCCCAATACTTCTGTCGACCATTTAATTGAAAGGCTTCAAAAATAAGATTTATTTAGTTTTTTAAGAATTATATTTTTTTGTTTCGTTTAAATAATTTTTAATAATTTAATTTAAGAGATTTTTTTAATATATTTAATAATAATTAATAATATTGGTAGAAAATATAATATAAAATGAATTAAAAAAAATAAATGTTTATAAACTTTACAAATAAATCAAATTATTAAAATAAATAAAGATTTAAAACTAAATTTATAATGTTTTAATTCATTTCATTAATTTGATGCGTTTGCTTTGCTTTTATATATGTTGGTAAGTGGTTCGTTACGAATTATATTTCACTCTTTGGTCCAAAATTAATTGGTGATTCTGTAACTGGTAAGTTTTTTGTCGGTTCAACAGTTGATTTTGTACAACTTCCGATTTGTGGTAGATGTAGATTTGATACATAAATTTGTAAATGATTTTAAATGGAGCAAAAGTGAAAATTTTCCATCCCGAAAAAATGTAAATGTTGAATTAAATGTAGCATCATCCCTCCTGTTTGAGTACAAAAATCATAGGCCAACCCATTTATCATGCCAGTACTTTAGGCTGGCATGGAACTATATGCAATGTTCAGATGGTTCTATATAGATCGGACCTATAGCCGTACGTCTTCGATTTGGCTAAGTAATTGTGTAAAAAAGGACTTAAATAAGTTAATCGTGGAAGAGTTGAGAAAGCCTTGAATTTCAAAACAGATTCCAAAGATAAAGACAGACAGACAGACAGACTTTTTGATATTCCAGTTTTATAGTTAACGTAGTAATGAGAGTTTGAAAATAATTTTACGTTATATAAAGTATAAGCGTCGATGTGCAGTTTGAAAAGCTAAAGCTATAAAAATATTCTTAGATCAAAAAAGTTTTTTGTCTTATTGAACAAAAAATCGTCTTCTTGTTAAATGTAATAATTATAATCGAAATCTTATTTCAATATCGTTATAAAAAATCTTTATTCTTTCATTAATCTTCTGTCAGTCAAACATTCAATGATCAATGCTGTAACAAATACAATCAGCACCAAATCTATAAAGAATTTCTTTCGTTAGGAACACATATGTGTGCCTATTTTGAATATGAGTTTTCTCAGTGTAGACTTATATATTTCAAAATCAGTGATTGACTGAGATGATAGGCGGCTAAAGCAATCGTATATGAACGTAATCCGACATATTCAACAGGTTGGTGTTGTGGTAAGGGATGTAAATTCACTGGTGGGCAGGTTCAATATTATCTTAATGGACTGACATCTATCGAAGCAACCTATTAATCACTATAAACACATAAACCTTTTAATGTATTGGTGTCTGACGAATTGGTATATAAGAGATTGAAGTGGTATAGGGTTCTCCAAATGTACAGAGTTCTCACCAACCACAGTAAATATCGCCAATTATATTATCAATAACAATTTTTATTCACTTATTGAAATTTCTTAAACTAAACTTAAAACTTTGTGCGAGTGAAGAAGAAGAAACTTGAAAAGGTCGAATGTAATGGGCTTTATTATACCCAATGCGTACACGTACACTTCGTTCAACCATAGGGTGTTCAATATAACAAAGAAGCATATATCTGAGTATTTTCACACGAATATTATTCGGCTACCGCTGGCCGTATGGTATGGCATAACTCTGAATAATATTCAGCTACTACGGGCCATATGTACGCGGAATAACTCCGGATAATAAACATTTGAATAATGCTCAGCGGCTACAAGATTTTACAGCCAAGCAGCATACTCTTACACTCTCAAAAACCCTCACTCTTATGACAAATTCTGTATTTAAATGTTTCGTGATTCTGAGAAGAATTCCAGCTCTAGCTACAGTTAAAGAATAAAAGAAACAAAATCCGTTTTGAGGTTGTATTGGTGAAAAACTGTAAACAAACAACGTTTATGTTACCGTTGTTTTAATAAGGATTTTTGTAAAAGTTTCGGAAGCACAAAAAGTACAAAAAACAGTTTTTGAAAGAACTTTTCTTGTTTGAAAACAGTTAACAGTAAATTTCACTTTTCTTACTGTGCCTGTGCACAGAAATCCATAGAACCACTAAATAAAATGCATGAATCACTAAACCATCTTTTCAGCGTACAGTGGCATAAACAATTTTGATCGAACAAGAATGACATCATTTTGGTCCAATGCAACTCCTCATAGCGAAATAATCAAATGTAATATAAGAACATAATCTTATATTATCTTATCTTATATTAGAGCTGGGAGAGCCTTGAGCCCCAAAAAAGATAGCATAGAATAAAATATAAAAAAAAAAAAAAAAAAAAAAACATAATCTTAGACTTAAGTCGATACGATTTGTTGTTTGATTTTTGTACTTAGATCTCACTGGTTGGTTGATTAGTTGGGCGATGTGACAATAACAGTTCGTATGACATGCCAAAACAGCTAATACAATGCAAAATGTGACCCAGTATCTCATTGTACAAAAGAGCATATTGTTACAGCTATAAGTATGTGGTATAGGATACAGATCAATACGACTTATTGTTTCTTCTTCAGAGATTAAATGAAATGATAGGCGGATAAGGAAATCGTTTTTCTCTTCAAACTGCACAACGGATGGCCAATATTTTGTATTAAACTTGAACTAAAATTATTTTCAATTATAATTATGTTATCAATAAATCGGGCTATCAATAGTTTGCCTGTCTTGCTGTTTCTATCCACGCTCTTCTTACTCTTTCGCGTTCCGTTTATTTATGTCCTTCTCTACGTCATTATTTAGGCAAATCGAAGACGTACGGCTATAAGTTCGATTTACGTTGAACGATCTGTGCATTGTATAGTTCCGTGCCTATAATACTGACATGGTAGTTCGGTTAGCCCACGAATTCTGCATTCCAACAGGAGGTCATACATGTGTTCATTCACACACTCGATCGTTATTAGATGGTGAAAAGTCCCTTTATGCATCCTGCCCCTATCGGGATTCGAACCAGGTACATCTCGCTCCATTTGCCGCAGTAGTAGATATCGTGTAACAAATATTTCTTAAAGATGCTGCAATACTTTTCAATTCACGGTATTGGCCTTCGAATCTGATAGTCCATTTGTAATAGGACCGTAAGGTCATGTTGTAAAATCACGTAATATTTACTGATACCATCAGGAAGAATGGCTTTTACATGGGTTGCTTTAAATCCAACTATCCGCCTTATAGTTTCGTCCGTAAATCGAAAGGCAACCGAGTTTTTTTGAGCTTGGTAAACTTTTTATTTCAATTGGGTTCATATCTGGGCTATAAAGGGGTCATTTTATTGGGTAGATGGAATTACCAACCAAGTACTTTTTCACCTTTAAATAGAAATAAAATGTTATGTTTCAAAGTTATTTATTATTTTCTACCAGAAAGTTATACAGAAGTTTTAAATAAAGAAATAAAAGTGCATAGTAATTTGTTTTGATCTGTGGGCTGGCGCGTTGTCTTGTTGAAAGATGAAGCTCTCAGTTTCACTTAATAGCTCCAAATCTGATGCTTTCCAACACCTTTCTAGAATGTTCAGGTACACATTACCGGTTACATCTGCTTCGACAAAGGCCAAGTGACCAACACCAGCATTACTACAACAGCCCCAAACCATTACACCCTCAGTTTTAATAGGCACTTGGTGAATGCAGATATCGCTGAGGCGTTCACATGGTTTTCTGTGCACAATTAGCCATCAATCTCCCACATGCAGTTTAAATTTGCTTTCGTCAGAGAACACCTCATTATTCTACAACTCCTTGGTCTATGTAGAGTGCTCTCTTGCCAGCTGAAGCCGACTAATTTTTGAAGATATCTAAAGTAAAGTTTTCTGCAGCGAGTAGTGTGCCCTAAAATTTGCGTTCTCTTTAGACTGCTCTGTGTTCCCCGTAGTGCTATATTTTTTTATAAGATCGGCAATTGATGATTTCCCACGACCACTCTTATCACCAATTTCACGCACGGACAGTTCTTCCTTCCATAACGCGATAACAACACTTTTTCTTGGTTATTTAGTTTAGACATTTTAAGTACTTTATTCGCTTTTTCATACTTAAAGCTTAAAGTTTTTAAAGGAATTCGAACTGTCCGGATGTTTTTGCATAGTACTGTATATGGTGAACCACCGCATGATCTACCGTTTTTATTTGATCTACAACTTTTAGACCTTCGTATACGCTCACCAATATTAACGTGTGACAATGATCGTCGTCGTTTGAGGGCACGAAACGCTTCTACAATATATGGCCAATTTTCCTGATCAGCCATCGCATTCCAACAATTGGTAATTTGTTCTATTGACGTAAATAATTTAAAAATGGATTTCGTGTCATAACACCAGGGCGAGCACACTTTTTTGATGAAGATGCACCTGTCACAATTGACTACCATTCCGATTAGTTTTCGATCATTAATATCTAGATCCCGTCTGTAGCTTTACCTATCTCTTGTTTTATTTTGACTATTTATAACTTTACTCTAAAGTATTTTGTACAATGCTTTTTAAATGAAGCAAACTTCCAAAACACTTCACTACTAAGAAAAAATTTTATGTGTTGAATATAAAATTTAAAATCAGAAGAAAAGTTTTCCATAAAACAATAAGTGGTGTTGAAATAAAAGAAATAAAAAATCTTTAATATGAGTTTAGTGAAACTCTCTAATAAAATTATTTATCGAGATGCATCATTTATTGTTGTTTGTATCAATTAAGGTCTTAGTTCAAGTTGGATGTTAATACGATTGATGTTAACGATATTGGCCTAGTTTATGTACGATTGCCTTATCCGTCATTCATTTCATTTAATCACTGAATTCGAATAACTAATATTTAAACTATAAGTCGATTGGTTTACGTTATATTAAACCGGATCTATAACCAATACCATGTTCTAGTGGTCCTTTTATAAGAGCCTGGTCCAAATCGTACATTGATACTGTCAGTATTAACGATTTGGCTATAGTAAAACTTTCGGTTCTAACCATATAGTTATCGGCCGTTCTGTTTAAATCATCCATAAACCAACTCCACTTCATGCATTGTAGTCATAATTGTAATGATTGTATGATGCATTGATTGTAATAATTATCAACATTATAATTCTAAGCATCATCTGCATTATGTAAAGCCAATTAATTTATGTACCTAACCGCCCTCTATGATTAATCTAATAAATCTATGATTAATCTAATTTCAATATTATTTACATTCCATATTATTTAAAAATATTGATTCTGATCTTGTTTGCCAACCAGTGCAAATCAATATTCAATAATTATTATAATAAATAAATATCATTAAAGTCAAAAATAAATTAAGTTCTTTATTTGGGCATTTATGTATACCATCCAAGCGTGTACACGTTCCTATTAGAAAATCACTGAAATTCAATTAACCTACACCATGTCCTTATGGCTCAATACGTTGAAGTTCAATTGAATAATCAAGGCCACAATTAATTTTGCTGTATTTAAGATTGTGTAACTGCATCTAAATTTAGGCGAAAATTCCTTCCAAGGGTGTGAACAATAGCAACAACTTTTTATTGTTGTAAAACAATAACTAACTATTTTCGTTTCTCTGGAGAACGAAAATAAACCAAATCTTTAATACCCGTATTATGAATGTCACCTCACCTCGCTCGTCACCGTGACGTATATTGTCACTCGAGTCATATTTTGGTATTATGATTGTCGTTTTATTTTGAGTGAGTGACGAACGCATCATGATGCGTTATTTTCTATATTTCGTTGTTTTTAAGTTGGCAACTATTAATTTTTGTTTTGATTTCGGTATGTTTGACTTATGGTGGTGTGTTAAAATAATAAATTTCAAGTTTTAAAAAATAAATTAATTTAAAGTTCAGTAGTTCAGTTTATTTTAATAATTAAAATTTTTCAAAATAACGAATATGAACTGGACAATGTCTGGATTTTATTTCCATTTCTTTAAAAAAATTTGGATACTGACTGCCGTTTGTAATTTTCCAAACTGAATAAACAGTAGTCAGCTGTTTATTTCCATTTAATAAAGAAAATAATATTTAAAAATCGAAAATTATTATTTTAATAAATCACAAAAAACAAAATTATTATTTTAATTTAAATAAAACCAAAAAAAAATGTAAAAACCTATTTTTAATTAGTCAAAAAATTTCTCACTTGCTGTCACCGACAAATTGTAAGTGAGGTTAAGTGACAAAATCCTAACTCACCGTGACATTCATAATACCAAAATTTCATTTCAGTGACGTCGCGTCATTCGGTGACGCGTAAGTGACATTCATAATAGGGGTATAAGACACGTGATTTTAATTTTCATTCATTTTATTGTTGTTCTTTTATAATTGTTTCCAATACGAATAAGAGACGTCATACAAGTTCAAATGTTCATACAACTTAATCGAGATGTAAACGAAAACTTTTTGGTAAACATAAATTTTCCCGGAAAACATTTAATTACCTCATAATAGGATATGTTCTATTCTAATTATAGGCGAACCGATTAGTAACGATCATGTTGTTAATCTTATTTTGTGTATGTGTGGGTAAAGATTTTGATTGGCTTTTATTGAGTTTCAATGTTTCACCATTTTTCCTCACCCTTACACCCTTGGACGGCGAAGACGTTTAGTCCTCTAGTTTGAAATTATCCGGTTGCGACCAGCTCAGTAACTAGAAAACTGGACAACGATAAGTTCAACCCACACTGATGTCATAAAGGTTAATCATCGGGTGAAGCTCTGTTCTTTCCCAGCAATATTTAGCACACACCTAACGTTTTGTCGAATTCATATTTCGAATTCAGTGATTGAATGAGATAAAAGGCGGATCGACATAAACTAAGCCCACATCGTTAGTATCTATCTTTCATACATAAAGTAATTTATAAAATCAACACAAACCGCGATAAATGATTCATCTCGGTAAATAACTTAATAAGAAAGATAATATTAACTCAAATTGAAGATTTTATGTTTTTCTTATTTCAATACGAATTTAATAGTTTATCGAATGAATTGTTGTTTTTGTACACAATTTTCTTCGCACTTTAAATTAAATATTCAACACAAAAAAATTTTTCATCGTAACGAGGTATTTTGAGATTGTGCTACATGCAATCGAAAATTTTCACGGTTTTCTTCTTTTTGCAGAACATTTTACGATTTATGTACAAAAGCTTCTGTTGAACCGATAAAAAACTTATCATTAACAGAATCACAAATTAATTTTGGTCCGTAGAATGCAATAAAGTTGATAGCGAAAGTGTTGAATCGTCTAATTGATGAATTCAATGAGATTGATGACATGAAGAAAGAAAATTAAGATTTAGTAATTTCTTTATATAATTTATACCTTAATCGAACACAGATACAAAATATCTTATTATTGTTTCAAAATCTAACAACTTAGTAAACCACAAAGAACAGATAGTGTTAAAAATCTTGGGCGAAACGGATTATAATTTAAATTAATTAGGAAAGATGTTTTGTATATTTAAAGATCCTTGATCTAGTCTAAATCCTAGATATAAAAGAATAAAACTCTTTAATGAGCCAAAATTATTATCTAGTGCTATGAAAATTGTCATAGGAAGTCGCTTGAATCCAAAACACATAAATAACGAAGTTGTGATTGAAAACAGTCGCGGTACAAAAGTCATATTTCGTTCAAAGATACACATTTTCCAATAGTCGATACTAAACAGATTTGTTCAAAGAAAAAGAATAGATTTTGGTCGAGACGATCATGTTTTACGATTTACAGTTTACTTTGATGATTTCGAGACAAATAATCCTCTAGGCAGTCGTTCCGGGTTACAATAAGAAGGTGCAGTTCAATAACAGCTCCAAATTGATCCATTATTTATTCATAGTGGATAAGTCAACAAACACAATTTACTAAACAGAAAAGATTCAAGAGCTTTCAATGCATCCTGAAAAATGCCCTATTTGCTGCGGTTTATAGTTAGGTGGCATCATGACATAAGATCGCATTACTTTAAAAATTGGGAAGGACAACGTGTAAATGTCAATGGCGCATACATGTTACACATACTGCTAGGTGTAATTTTTAAATTATGTTTTAAGTATGTATAACAGAACAATATTTCATCCCACTCTGTACTTAGACTTGCAGCAACGCACAACTGCTTAAGTCGGTAATAAAATTGTTATACGTAATATTTGTATCGGATAGAATTAGTATTGGAGGTAAAGGTAGCCAAGATTAGGTTTCCTACTGGATGAATGAAACCTAACGATCACGTTTATCCCAAGTTGTCGTTGAAAAATGCTTGTAGATCTCAGTAAGAAAGTGTATTATCAAAATGATATTAATTAGTTATAAGTGAGCTCTATTAAGGTTCAAAAATCAATGACAAAGCTTATTTTACAAATTAATAATCTATTATAAGAATATTATAATACCATAATATATTAGTACTGTAATCTATAATATTCAATTGCGACATCTAAATTGTAACATTATTTGTACTTAAATTTGGCATGTAATCATAATTTGCTGTAAGTAAACAAATTCGGGAGTGTTAAGAAAAATTTTTATTTTTATAAAATAATGGTTAAATCGCCAATTTGTTCTTGTAAACGCATATTTAACAGAAAATGTTCAAATTCGTTGTTAATTTTTTTGAAACAACTAGTCATTGGCAAATTTCCTTATGAAGAATTCTCCTTATCGGCAAAAGGCGATCGTTTTTAATATATTAACATATTTGTTTATTTTAGATATTAGTTTATGTTTAATTTAGCACTAGTTCATAAACAAAACCAATATTTTGTCAAATTCGAAAAAATGTTGTTCATTTTTATTTTGAATTTTATTAAATGCTGAATTAAGGTCCTAAAAATGGTTAAATATATTTATATACTAGCCTCTCTGAAATAAATAAATTTTACTGTTTGCAAGTCTATTACTCAGCACTGAAGAAAATATTTTGAATAAATTTTCGATGAAGGTTTCATCGTAACACGTGTAACGAATTTTAACACACCAAAACTATATCTTGATAAATGAAATCGCCTAAATGACTGATAATTAGTCGTTTGAGACCATTATCGAGTATACAAATAATTTCCCACCCACAATTTCTTTGCGAATATGGTTATTATACCATAAAGTAGTCACTGCACTTAAAAACTCAGAAAAAACCATAAAACAATAAAATTCTAGTTCAACAATAAACCATGATTAAATATCGGGAATTATTATGTTTCATTCCGAGCAGAACGAGACTAAGGTGAACAACCAAAGCGCATGATTTCAACTGATACGACGCTTAAGTAGTCGCTGGATTCTTAGATAAACGAAACATAATCGGAATTCCATGTTATTGGATTATCAACCGAATAAAAGTTGTGGATGTAACTGTTTTGTACTAATCTGTTGGTTCCACAAATAAAAAATGGATTGATACAAAATTGATGGTTTGGTGGGATTTGGTATTATAATTAAATTTCAATTCAAAAAACAGATTTGGTTCTGTGCTGAAGATTTGTCAAATATTCCATTGACCATCGTTTCCAAATATGCTGATTCATTTTTTGTAGTATTTGCCATCGTGAGAGCTTTGACAATTTGATATCACATAGATCTTCAGCTCGTTATTGTGTTGTTGGTCTTCCAATTAGAAAGTGAGCAGGAGTCAGATAATATTTATCGTCACTTGAAAGAACACATAGTGGTCAGGAGTTCAGCATTGCTTCGATCTCAGTCAGCAGCGTTGACATTTCTTCGATAGTGTGAATATGTCCATCGGTAACTCTTCTCAAGTGATGTTTCGCACTTTTGACTACATCTTCCCATAGACCACGAAAGTGTGGAGTGCTTGGTGGGATAAACTGGAACGTTATTTGGTCTGTCAGAAGAAAATTGGAAAAATTTTTAATATTTTGATTTAAAAATTTACAAAATTCGTATAAATGATTCCGCGCTCCAATAAAATTTGCGCCATTGTCGCTGAAAATTTCATTTGGTATTCCTCTGCGTGCGATAAACCTTCAAAGGGCACCAATAAAGGCATCAGTAGTAAGATCTGATACCAGCTCAATGTGCACGACCTTTGTGACGAGGCATACAAAAATACACATATAACCTTTATATGTTTTTTGACCTCTCCCTTTGGTCAAGTGGATTTGAAGTGGACCCGCATAATCAACACCAACTTTATAAAATGGCCTTATAAACTCTTTGGGGTGGAAGATTTCCCATAATTTGGTTGAGTTCCTTGGCTGCATACTTTGCACATTTCAAGCAACCACGAACTACTTTACGAATTAAATTTCTGGCACCTAATATCCAATATTTGTTTCGTAAAGTTGCCATCATAAGTGTAGGTCCAGCATGAAGATGACGGAGATGATGTTCCTTTACAATATACTCTTTAACTTTTTCGTCTGCAACGACATGGCTTCTTAAATTTGGTTTTGGCTGATTGGTATGAGGGTTTGAACGTTTATTTGCACTCTTCAATGATTCAAGCGCGTCAATTCGTCTTGCGAGAAAATCGCAAAATTTGATATTGAAGCGTCTTGCATGGTGGTATCATTGAGAGAAATTGGTGGTTCCATTCTCATTCGCAAAGCAAGATTTAAGCCTGCTACTGCCGTGTAATACGAATCTTCAAATTCGGTGTCCAGTTCTTCTTTCTTGTCCAATGTAACTTTTTGGTTCTCAATATCGATGAATTCGGTTCGGTAGCTCTACATTGGTCAAACGCACTTTTATATCTTCTGCATTAGTAGTAGCAGGCATGTTGTTGATGTAATTGATTATTTTAGTTATGCTTCCTTTAATGTAGGCACGCCGTTTTTTCAATGTATTAATGTCGTTCATTTTCGATCAATAATAATTTGGTTGCACTTTCACTATTCACTGAACACTTTTATTGAAAATTTTTAAATTGTATATGAGATATTTAAACAGTTCACTTGATTTGCCCGATTAATTTTAGATTTAATTTGATAAATTTGTTACACAAATAAGTGACTTAAGAAAATGTATACTTGCTGTGTTTAGGTGTGATATATACGATACTTGTAATATTCTCATCCGGTTCGAAGAACCAATGTTTTGTACCAATCTGTTGGTTCCACAAATAAAAGATGGATTGATACAAAATTGATGGTTTGGTTAGGTTTGGTATTATAATTAAATTTCAATTCAAAAAACAGATTTGGTTTGATGTTTTCAGCTTGGTGGTTTAATTAGAAGAGAAAAGCTTATTACATTTTTATTCAAATTTTAAGTAAGTGGTTTAACTGTTTCACAAAATACTTAACAGATGTCCAAAATTAATTCAACTGCGATACAGACGCACTCAATATTAAAATTTGCATATCTAACATTTGTTAGGTTTTTTATGTAATGACATTTGTTATTGTTATGGTTTTGAGAAACAGGTACAGTAAAGGTAAGTGAAATTATATAAACAAATATAAATATAAATTCTAACAATTGAATCATTTTTAGGTTAATTAATTGTTACAGGACTGATAAAAATAATTATTGCGGAAAGTTATAATTAAATGTGTTGAGTGATCGGTAATTATTAATTGAAGTTTGTTTTATAGGTCTGTTGTATCTGGATCATAAACATATATATATATATATATATATATATATATATATATATATATATATATATATATATATATATATATATATATATATATATATATATATATATATATATATATATATATATATATATATATATATATATATATATATATATATATATCTATATATATATATATTACGGTTAAGGTCCGAGTTCGGCGAATGTCGACATTTACCGGTAAATGTCGACATTTACCAAAATGTAAACCGAAGTGTACTGAAATTCATTAATAGATTCTATATAATCCGATTCTACATGCGGCACGCAGTGTGACATGTTTGCCTATCCCGGCTCCTACGTCCTTCGAAGTCGAAATCTTAAGCCCCTCGGTGAGAGTTACCGAAGCTGTTAGCCTTTACAATTCTAGGAAATCATTCTAAGGTCTACTACGAAATCATTCTAGGTTCTACTACAAAATCATTTATTAATAAAAAAAATTAAAGAGTAAATGTGAATATAGCCTAAATTTGCAGGTAAAAGTAGATTTACACTAGAAGAACGTACATTTACCAAAGGGATAGGTAAATGTCGACATTCGCCGCATTTCGGACTTTAACTGTAACATATATATATATATATATATATATATATATATATATATATATATATATATATATATATATATATATATATATATTTATATATATATATATATATATATATATATATATATATATATATATATATATATATACATATATATATATATATATATATATATATATATATATATATATATATATATATATATATATATATATATATATATATATATATATATATTTAATGATATATATATTTATATCGTTTATACTTATTTATTTGATTTTATTATTAACTTGGTCTTATTATTATGTACCATTCACAATTATTATATTCTTATCGATTATTATTATTATCTTATTATCTTTCATCGTTTTCATTTCAGTTTTTTTAATCATTAGGTTTTTTTTTTCGGTAACCACTCTCGAGATCACCCAAAACCTTTCTGACCTTTTTCTTCGGTCTTTTCCATCTACCTCCGCGGTGATGGTTGCGCGCCAAGCCGCCAAAAAAAATCAGTGTTCTCTTCTAATTGGTTTCTCGAAATTTTTAGCCCTTATTCAAAGCTTTACAATGGTTTGTAAACGACTCCATGATATCCGATTTCAAGCATAGTGAGTCGGTTCGAGTCTTCGATAACATATCAGTTCTACTTTATTGTTAATGTTGAAACGCAGAGAGCAGCAAGTATAGCTTAGTTTAACAAAAAAAAAATTTAAACATCTACTACCCAATTTTGGAAAGATAAATCTTCAAATGTCATTTCCATGACAACGAAAATAAACGAAATTAAAAGAAAGTTACAATTAGGAATTAAATATAATTAATAAAGATAAGTATAATTGTAATACGAGTTATTTTTTAGTTTGCTTATTTCAGATTTATCTTTTACATGAATATGGATGACAATTACTATAATTAGATTTTCTCTGGTTTTTTTTCGGTTTCTTTATTTTATGTTTGTGAACCGTAAACCCAAATAGAACTATCGCACCATTCCGTCTAATTATATAACACTGCAAATGCTTCACTATAATTGTGTTAAGTACCATCCTAGAATGAAATCAAAATATTTGTTATTATAAACTACTTACCTTAGGTCTTTAATATTAGTTAAACATTTGTACGTGTAATGACAACAATACTAAACAAAATTATTGTAATCCACAACATTAGTACCTACATTTGATCGTATTGTATTCACCACCCATCAAAACAAATATGCTATTTAAATACAGAGGTCAGTCGAGTGATACAATTGTGTAAAGGTGTACTTCTTGTTTGTAGAGGGCAATGTTGTTGGAAGATGGATTAAGTAGTTAGACTACGTAGGCACTTAGACAATTAAAACAAAATTAGAAAATTAAGCAAGTCATGTTTATATATGAGATCACATTCGAAAGCCAAGGAGTAAACAGCAATTAAAATTGCAATTATTTGTACCTTAGATATACTTTATTATTAAATATATTAATAAAATTCGTTCAACTTGGGACAATATTAAATTATTATAAAAACAATACCTTGTATAAACATTTTGGTGCCGAAACCCGGGATGCTGTTGGTTTGATGTCTAGAAGCAGCACGTGGAAGTTTCACAAATTCAACATACAACAAATTTTCCAGAATTACGATAAGTAGCCATTTTATTATATTATTTCTATCATCTTGTGTTGTGTATTTAACTAAGCCGTTGTCAAGTTTCGTTCCAATTATTTTAAAGTAAGAAAGACTAAAGTAAAATTTAATATAATTAATTTAGCAAACGGCTTACAACCAGTTAATTTAAGTAGATAAAGTGAACTTTGAACTTTATAATTAAACGAAGTGAAGTGTATCGTGAACTGTATAGAAGCATTTAATCATGGATAGACTCACACGAGCTAGAGACCGTGCAATAAATCAGTTAAAAATCATAAAATCTTTTAGTGAAAAAATAGATAACCACACTACGCTCGAAGCACTTACAGTTCGGGAAGAGCGATGCGAGAAACTTTACAAGGATTTTAACGAGTATGAATTGGACTTACTTGCCTTTGAAGGATACGAATCCAAAATGGAAGAAGTAGAAAACCTGACTCTCGATACTCTGGCGAAGCTGAGAGTAGCAATAAATTCAAGATCATCGGTAAATAAAATCGAAGTACAAGACCTAAATGCTACTCTTGGGCAGTTTATTGGACAACAACAAAGTTTTCTCCACGGTATCAACCAAACACAAAACATACGGTTGCCAAAGATAAATATTGAACCTTTTTCTGGAGAGTACAAACTATGGCCATCCTTTAACGATTTGTATGTGACGACGGTACACGATAATCCAGCTTTAAACGGCGTTCACAAACTACAAATTTTAAATAGTTTATTAAAGGAGGAGGCGGCGGCATTAATACGGCACATGAAGGTAACCGAACAAAACTACGAGGAAGCTTGGACAAAACTAGTGGCTAGATACAACAAACCGAAGTCGATCATGTCCAGCTTGATTCAATTATACTTAGATCAAAAAACCTGCAATCAAGCCAATCATCGTGAACTCCGAAAATTATGCGATACTTCAGATGAGGTGATCAGAGGTTTACGGGCATTGGGAGATCAAGCTGAGACGCGGGATCCTTGGTTAATCCACATGCTATTAAACAAGGTCGATACTGATACGAAGCAACTGTGGGCTAAAGAAGCGGTAGATGATGCGTTTCCTACATTCAATAAATTTTTAAAATTTTTGGCAACAAGATGTGATGCTCTTGAATCTTGTGTAACGGTCACAAAATCAACAGGAGCAGTACCAAAACATGTACGGTCTTTTAACACCGTTCAATCGAATAAATGGAATTGTGCAGCTTGCAATCAAGAACATTTATTATACAAATGCCCGCTATTCAAAAGCATGAATGTGGAAAATCGATATAAGGTCATTGAGAATTCGAAATGTTGTTCAAATTGCTTACGTACCGGACATTTACAAACACAATGTTACGCACGGGCTTCATGTTTAATATGTAGAAAGCGCCATCATTCCTTACTTCATAAAGATCAACAATCAACAAATCTACACGCAACAACTGAAATTGGCTGTGATACTAAGCAATTTAACTCACCTTTAGCTGCTAATTCATCAACTTTAAATTCGCATCAATCAACAATTCAGCCAAATCTACAATCAACAGCATCACCAACAAACATAACTAAAGTACAAATAAACGAAACAACATCCTTGCATGAATATCAAACGCCTCTTAAAACAGTATTGCCAACAGCCTTGATAAATATACAATCAAGCAACGGGATACTAATGCAAGCCAGAGCACTACTCGATTCCGGTTCTCAGTCGTCGTTTATATCTGAATCGTGTGTACAACGCCTAGGTTTACGACGAAAATACTCGCATATTTCTATATACGGCCTAGCATCATGCTCTGCAGGAAAAACGAGAGGAAAGACAACTATAACAATAAAATCACGGGTAATTCCACATTACTCTATTGAAGTTACAGTTCATACAATCGATAAAATCTCATCGTCCCTGCCCGCGAGAAAGATAGAAATTCCAAACAACAATGAGGTATGGCGTTTGGAATTAGCAGATCCATATTTTAACGTACCTGGTAACGTGGATTTACTAATAGGAGCTGAATTCTTTCTTGAGATATTAGGAGAACAAAAATTAAATATTAACGCTTTCCCTGTTTTACAGTCATCCAAATTTGGTTGGTTAATAGCGGGTAAAATATGCCAGAAAATAGAAGATGTTCATAGTACCCAAAACTACAACGCCAAGGTCGATTCGAGCATAAGCAACGAAAATTTAATGGAACTATTAAAAAAATTTTGGCAAGTAGAAGAAACAATAATGGACAAAAGGGTTAGTGAAGACAATGATCCCTGTGAAGTTTTATTTAAAACCACCACCACCAGAACTGCAGATGGCCGATTTATGGTAAAATTGCCTTTTAAAGATCCTCGCCCAGAATTAGGGGACTCATTTACTACGGCTAGGTCAAGATTAGTTAACTTGGAAAGAAAATTCGCAAGGGCTCCCGAATATAAGAAGCAGTACAACGACTTCATAGAAGAATATATAAAACTAGGACATATGCAACGAATCACCTGGTCAAACTTACCACAAGAAAGCAACCATAAATATTTTATGCTACATCATGCTATTTTTAAGGAAAGTAGTACCACCAACATACGGGTAGTTTTTGATGCGTCGTGTAAAACCAACAAAACCGTATCACTTAATGAATGTTTGCTGACTGGACCAAAAATTCAACCAAATTTAACAACCACATTACTTCGATTTAGGTTACATGCCATAGCGATAAATGCCGATATCGAAAAAATGTATCGCCAGATATTGGTAGATCCGGTAGATGCAAACTTCCAGTGTATCTTATGGCGAAAGAATCCCGACGAAGAACTAAATCCGTACAAATGTATGACCGTCACCTATGGAACAGCGTGTGCGCCTTTCCTTGCTATACGAACATTGGAAGAATTAGCCAGAATATATGAGAAAAAATACCCGAAAGCGGCTGCAGTTATTAGAAATCATTTTTATATGGATGATCTTCTAACCGGGAGTGCCACCGTAGAGGATGCAATTGCTCTAAAAATGCAGATAGTGAAAATTCTAGGTAGCTGTGGTTTTAGACTTCGCAAGTGGAAATCGAACTCTCAAGAATTGTTGCAGTCATTGACAATAGATAATGCCGAGGACATTCCCAAATTTATCAAGGATGATCAAACCACGAAGACGCTAGGAATTATGTGGCACCCTCAGAGTGACATACTTACCTTCAAAATAACTAGTCAAACCGAAGATACACAGTGGACAAAACGAAAAATGTTGTCAGAAAGCTCCAAGCTTTATGATCCACTAGGTTGGGTATCACCGATAATTATTAAATTTAAAATTATACTCCAGAAACTTTGGCTAACTAAGGTAAATTGGGACGAAGAAGCACCAACTAATATAGTATGTTTATGGAGAAAACTGTACTACAATTTGCCGCACCTCCAACAAATCAAACTCCCTAGGTACGTCTTAAAATCAGCGAACACATCATCCGTACAATTGCATGCGTTCTGTGATGCGTCTGAGGTTGCCTACGGCTGTGTAGTGTATCTGCGAGCTAGGTATGAAAATGGAGAAATAACCTGTCGCATTATTTGTTCTAAAAGCAAGGTGGCACCGTTAAAGAAAATAAGTTTGCCGAGATTGGAACTGTGTGGAGCGGTGTTGTTAGCAGACTTAGTTAAATACTGTCAGTCAATCCTACCTCTTGAAAATGTAACCATCTACGCCTACACCGATTCGATGGTAGTATTACACTGGTTATCGGACATTCCAGCAAGGTGGAAAACCTTCATCGCAAATAGAACAAGCGCAATCTTGGACAGCATTCCAAGAGAACACTGGAACCATGTAGAATCAAAACAAAACCCAGCGGACTACATCTCAAGAGGAATAGCTCCAACTGAAATTCGTAACCTCAATCAGTGGTGGTATGGCCCTACTTGGCTACAACTAAACGAAACCGAGTGGCCAAATAATAAATTCATTCATCCAACAAAAGAAGTGGATACTGAGGAACGGGATAAAGGGATATGTGTACTATTGGAAACGGCCTCTAACCAAATTGTCGACCAGTTGTTGAATACTCATTCATCGTGGTTTAAAATAAAAAAAATAATGTGCTATATTCTGCGATTTAGACCATCAAAATATCGAGGCGAAGGAGTGAATAAAGGCTACTTAACGTACGAAGAATATAAAACTGCGGAAGAGTATATTGTACGGGCAATCCAAACTACTGGTTTTAGTCACGAAATAAAGCAATTACGAAAGAATAGGATGTTAGACTCGAATAGTGCATTAATCTCGCTAGATCCATTCATAGATCAACGAGGCATTCTGAGGGTAGGTGGAAGATTGAGTAATGCAGATCTAAGTTACGCGGTACAACATCCAATCATTTTACCTAAAAACCATGTAGTAAGCAAATTAATTATTAGCGAAGTTCATATTTGTAACCTACATGCAGGCAACACTTTAATGATGAGTATTTTAAGACAAAAATATTGGATAATTGGCGCAAGATATCTTATTAAAAGTCATATTAAATCATGTGTTACCTGCATTCGATATCGTTACACTCAAGGACAACAAAAAATGGCTGATCTACCTGCCGAAAGGTGCAATAAAATAAGGCCATTTCTAAATACGGGGGTTGACTATATGGGCCCTATTTATGTTAAAACATCTCAACATAGAAATGCCTCGCTAACGAAAGCATACGTTGCCGTGTTTATTTGTCTTGCCGTAAAGGCTGTTCATTTGGAGGTAGTGAGCAGTCTCAACACAGATGCCTTTCTAGCGGCATTAAAAAGATTCGTGTCACGACGAGGTCTCCCAAATAATATTTTCTGCGACAATGGATCCAATTTTATTGGAGCCAATAACGAGCTGAAACGACTAAGGCTCGAAATAAACCAACAACAAAATAATCCAATAATACTTCATTTTCTATTACAGAAAGGAATTAATTTTAAATTCAATCCCGCCAGTGCCCCACATTTCGGTGGATTGTGGGAGGCGGCCGTAAAATCGGTGAAGCACCATTTCAAACGAACGATGAAAGAGGCCAGGCTCAATTTTGAAGAAACAACTACGTTGCTTACGCAAATTGAGAGTGTACTCAACTCCAGACCCTTATGCCGGTTAAATGAAGATCCCACAAATCTAGAGATGTTAACTCCTGGGCATTTTTTAATCGGCGCTACTTGCTGTACCTGAACCATTATACGAAGATGTTCCAAAACATAAACTGTCAAGGTGGCAAAATGTTCAGCGTCGAATTCAATCATTCTGGAAGTCGTGGTCAAGGGACTATTTACATACCTTACAAGAGCGAAATAAGTGGAAAAGAGGAAGTTACCCCATCAACGTTGACGACGTCGTGTTGGTAAAAGAAGATAATTTGCCACCTAGTCAATGGTTACTCGGGCGAATAACTCAAACACATCCGGGTAATGATGGTATCGTACGGGTGGCCACTATTAAAACTGCTGCTAATATCATTAAACGCCCCGTAGCGAAACTTATATTACTTCCAAAGAGATCCACATAAGTTAATGATGCCCACTGTATTTGTTGTAAAGGTAATTGCAATGTTATTAATGACACTCGGGATTGGTAGTAGTCTTAAGAAAATATTATCCAATAATTTCTTAACGCGGGGGAATATGTTTGTGAACCGTAAACCCAAATAGAACTATCGCACCATTCCGTCTAATTATATAACACTGCAAATGCTTCACTATAATTGTGTTAAGTACCATCCTAGAATGAAATCAAAATATTTGTTATTATAAACTACTTACCTTAGGTCTTTAATATTAGTTAAACATTTGTACGTGTAATGACAACAATACTAAACAAAATTATTGTAATCCACAACATTAGTACCTACATTTGATCGTATTGTATTCACCACCCATCAAAACAAATATGCTATTTAAATACAGAGGTCAGTCGAGTGATACAATTGTGTAAAGGTGTACTTCTTGTTTGTAGAGGGCAATGTTGTTGGAAGATGGATTAAGTAGTTAGACTACGTAGGCACTTAGACAATTAAAACAAAATTAGAAAATTAAGCAAGTCATGTTTATATATGAGATCACATTCGAAAGCCAAGGAGTAAACAGCAATTAAAATTGCAATTATTTGTACCTTAGATATACTTTATTATTAAATATATTAATAAAATTCGTTCAACTTGGGACAATATTAAATTATTATAAAAACAATACCTTGTATAAACATTTTATCCCTGGTTTCTTAATGTTTACTGTGTTGAGCAAATTCTCTCGCTACACTATAGCCGAACGTCCTCGATTTGGCTTAGTAATGCGTAAATTAGGAAATCAATAAGTTAACCGCGAAAGAGTTGGAAGAGCCTTTGAGCCCCAAAACATATTGAAAAGATAGAAATAGACACACAGACTTTTGATTCCGATTTCATGGTTAAGGTTGTAATTATAATTTGAAAATTAATTTTGTTTCAAATTTTGAATAGAATAGGTATAAAAATATTCTCAGATTAAAATAGTTTATTTTTCATAATCGAATAAAAGTCTTCGTCCTGAAAATTGTAAAAATTACATATAATCGAAATATTATTTCAATATCGTTATACAAAATCTTTATTCCTACCACATAAACCTTCTGTCAATCAAACATTCAATGATCAATGCTGAAACAAATACAATCAATACCAACTATATATTGATCGAAACAAGATATAAATTATTTGACCTATTGTTTAATTATAATCTATAAAAAATTTCTTTAATAGATATAAAAATAAAGAAAGTTAGAAATGCAAAATATGTTAATTGTAGTTATCGTCTTTTCAAATATATTTTATATTAGGAACATACATAAAGTGTGCCATAATTTTGTGGTTGAATGAGATGATAGCCGGATAAGGCAATCGATATATGAACTTGCCAGTATCGGCAATATTTATCGTATTAACGTCCAACTTGGACCAAGATCGTATGTGACTTCTATAAGTATGTGGTGAAAGATTGTAATGATATGACGTTTCCTCTCGTTACATAATATAAAATATTCACATCACTAGTTTTTTAACTTAACACATCATTCGAATGCTATAACATCTATGCAGCAAGGGAAATAAAATGTCACATTGAAATGCTATTAATTTTGTGTTATCGTGATATGACAAATAAAACAACAAGCAAAAAGATTTTTTATCTATTTCGATTGCTGTTCGTACCAACATACCCAAACATTATATAATATATTTAAATTGTATTTTCGTACTGTCTGGATGTACTTTATCTTTATACGGAGCAAAGCGGTCCAGCCTTAGGTGCACATGGTACACTGTAATTATTAATAAACCAAGAGGCGCTATTTTGATTGATTGAAAGGACTGTAGGACCAAGCGCTAGGCAAGATTCCCGGATAACACCGGCCCTATTCCTACAGCCGATTATATAAAACGATAGAAAGGTATGTTAGTAAGGAGAAACGACCCGGCTACAGACAACTGGCAAATCGTTACTTAACTACTGTTAGCAGACAATCACAATTCTAGTTTACTAATCTGCAATCGCCAATCAGCATTCTCCAGTCTGCAACACCTATCTTGTCTGCCGCATTTTAATTAAAATTAAAACAAAATTCTACAATAAATTTATTAGTTAGTCGCTCAAAAATTTGTAACTTAATAATTTAATTAATTTTATTATATATTTAAACTCCAGTCCACACACCTTACCTAATTAAAACATTAGTACAAAACTTAGAAAGAAAATTTATTAACTCATGGGTCAGGAATCTGTTACAATTAATTTAATTAATAGTATGATTTAACACATGAAGTACAATATAAAAGTCCTGTGGGTGAGGGCATTCAAGTTTCCTAAATACATGAGACCCAAAGAATACCACCACAATGTCCAGAGCTTGTCGTAGGTGGCGACTTAATCTGGTTGGATCACTGGGCTGACGACCCACATCCGTAAAAAACAATTGTGGTCAAAAATTTCAACAAATCAAAAAAAATCGGATAAGACCAAAACAACAATAATTCCCCGCTTAAATATCCGGAAACGAGATTGAGGATCAAACACTTAGAAAACCTGGCGCGTTGGACCATTAATAATCTTTTAGCTGGTTCCCTCCGAAGTTTCCCTCAGGCTAGCTGGTGCATATTAATATTTGGGAAAATAGTCTTATTATCACATGTAGAAAGAGTATCGGCTGAAACTCGTAGCGCTCCAAGAATCTCGATGGCCTTAAAGTGGAGACTATGTGTCCCAAGACTATAGGTTGCTACACAGTGGAGATGACCTCGGAAATCTTGGAGTTGGGTTTCTCAATGGGCCACAGGAAAAAAGGCTGTATCCAGCACAGCAGCCGATAATCGAATGTGTAAGCTTCGCCAACCTTTCAATTGTCTGTGTACATGTGCCTACTGATGTAAGCAAACCCCAAGATAAAGACTCATTTTACAATAATTTCGATAATCTGATGGGCTCTATATACCTGAGAACGATGTCAGATTGGGGATTTTAATGCTCGAACTAGCAGAAATCAGAGGGACTAATGCAATAATATAGGTCCGTACTCCCGACACGAAACTGCGACCGAAAATGGGGAAAGAATGATGTACTTTGCGATTGCACATGATCTTAAAGTGGCAAGCACATTCGTTCCTCATAAAAATATTTATTTGGAAACATGGACTCATCAAAGTAAAACATCCCGAAGCCAAATTGACCATGTGTTGGTTTCAAAAGATCGGGCTGGGGTTGTCCAAGACGTGAGATCGTATCGGTCGTCAACAAAATTCGTAGGCAGTGATCATTATCTGGTCACTGCAAAGCTACGATGGAAATTTTCGTACAAGTCAGAGAGTAAAGGAGAATATTGATCGCGATTCTCCTGTTAAGGTCTGATAAATGAAGAAACGCAACAATCTAATTACCAATCTGATAGAACCTCGGTTGTCGATTCTACCCAGAAAATTCTCGATGCAGTAAAAACTACGCCCAAAAATGATTGGTTTGATTGACTCGGTTTACAATTGAAAGAAGAAACAAAGCAGTCTTGCTAGTACGACAGCTAAACGTATTTGTAGACAGAAAAAGCGCGAATGGTGGCAGGCTAAGGTCTTAAGAGTAAGTACAACAACTCAGCAATGAGCACAATTCGCGTGGTTTCTTTAAAGGAATCACCGAATTGCACCATACCTTAAGATCTCGGTCAACTGCTATTCGGGACCAGGATGGAATCCTTTGTGTTAACGTCGTTGCGGTACTCGATACATGGCGTGAACATTTTTCTTAGCTGAATGTTCTACATGTCCCACTAGCTGTATTTGAATACCCTCAAGTACAAACCGCAGAGATGTCCATTGAGGATCCATCCTTTGAGGAATTCACCATTTAGAAAAATCGTTCACCGGCAGTTGATTGCATTAATTCGTCTTTTCGACAATGTTCGATTAATATGATGAAATGAAGTGACACCTGATCAATGGGAAGTCGCCACGTTATGCCCAATATTTAAGGAGGGTGATCGTTTGAAGTGCGAGATTATTTCACAGCATACAAAATACTTTGATACATTATCGGTGACTACCAAGGAGGATTCCGTCCAAATCGCTCAGTCACTGATCAAGTTTTTCGCTACTGATTATTCTTTCCAAGTACTAGATTTCAAGCAAGCCTTTGACTCGATCAACCGAGAGAGGCTATGGTATGCGCTTGAATATTTAGGAATACCGAAAAAATATGTACATCTGTGAAAAATGACAGTAACTCAGTGACAATTCTGTGTTAAAGTTGAAAACAAGCCATCGAGAACTTTTGCAGTTACTTTTGGTGTTCGGCAAGGAGATGCGCTGTTCCCGATACTTTTAAATCTCATGTTGGAATACATCCTTCGTAGAAGTGCAACACCTCAAGACAGTATCTAATTTCGACAATCCAATCAACTTTTTACATATGCTGATGTTATTTGTGTGATCGATCCACTAGAAGAGACTAAGAAGCAAATTATTTCAGTAGTGGCAACCACACGTTTGAAGCATTAATGAGATTCTCCTTACTCACGATAAGAACTTGGACGTATATCAAGGTTGCCGATGGTAATCGGGCTTCATATCCTCCGAAATCAAAATATCTTGCAAATGCGGATAAGCTGAAACTGTATAGAGTGTTGATCAGAACATGTATGAATGTGAGAGTTGAACCTTGGCGGATGAGTCCGAAAGATGACTTTTTACATTCAAAAGAAGAATCGTGCGTGTGATATATGGCCCAAAACGTGACCATGATGCCACATACCGAGTTCTTTTCAATCTCGAGATCAGGAATTTAATGCAAATTCCGGATATCGCGCATGATATCAAAGGACAGCGAGTACGCTGGCTTCATTACGTTCTGGGTTCTGATCCGAACCGAATGCTACTGCAATCTTTGAAAGGAGAGCCGCCTTCCAGTAGGTGAAGAGGTCACTGTTGCCGACGAATAGAACAGTTTGAAGAGCTGGCTTTTGCCTTTTGATTACTCAATTATTTGCGAAAATATTAACCAACTTGTGATAAGCAGTTTTCATGTAAAAAACATTATTTACATTTTTATGTAAATAACATAAATTATAGTCAAAAACGTGTAATTTACATTAAATATGTAAAAAACGTCAAAACTTTGAAAAATAACTGGAAATAGTGTATAAATGTAACAAATATTTGTTTATAAGGGTTATACGCATCATTAATATCAATAAAACCGTTCATTTAGACGGTCAATTAAAATTGTTTTAGACTTTTAGTTATCTACAAATTCTAGGCAAAGTTCATTTATGTATCTAGACTCCCATCTGTGTTTGTGTTAAAGAAGCTCTAAAAACGATTACTGACATCCTTAGGTTAAGTTTATCTACATATGAGAAAGATATTATATTTAATAGTGTAATACGTGCCATCTATTATATTATATTTAATATTATATTTAATAGTGTAATACGTGCCATCTAGTCACAGTACTGCCTGATGCGTATAGCGTTAGTAACGCCATCTGTTATCAATCCCGCATTTTCAATTTGTACTCCTAATATTATCAAATTGTAGCATTTTACACGGTTTTTTCGTAAATGTCAAACAGTCGAGTAAAGGCTGATTTCCATTATGAAAAAAATTTTGTCAGTATTTTTTACTGAAAAAGCAAAAGCGAGAAAAAAATTAAAAATGCCATTAGAGTGACTGAGATCGTTTTTTTCCTTTTTTCTTTTTTTTATTTTGACAGATGCGAGTAACATAACCAATAAAATTCAATTTTTTTTTGTTTTTAAAAAAATAGAACAAAATACTTTTTAAATCTACAACAATAAATTAAAAAAAATAAACTAAACATAAGTATTCATTATTTCAATTATTTTCACAATGAATTAAGATGAATGACACAAAACGAAATGTTAAAATTATTCATTGACCACAAAAAATCAGCCATCTTTATTTTTCCTATAAGATATTTCTCCAGTACTGAATAAAAATACTTCTCTTGATATATTTTGTCAGTACTGCTATAATTATTTTCTCAGTAACCATAAAAATTTATTCAGTACTGACTAAATTTTTTATACTGGAAATATTTTTTATTTCACTCGCACTTTAAGAAAAAATTAATTTTTTATCCCGCCTTGACTATTTTGTCAGTATTTTTTCATAATGGAAATCAGGCTTAAATGTGATCAACATATCGGTTAGTTTATTTTTTTCCACAACCAAAAAATCCATATAGAAATAGTAATCAGTTTAATATATTGGATGATGTTTATTACATGTCGAAATCATCAGAAATCACCATGAGACTCGAAATGGAGGAGGAAATCTTATTCAACATTTAACTCCGTCCACTACCTAGGAGAGTAGCACAGAATTATTGCATCTGGTGTTTCTGAAGTATTCTTTATGAGAAATCTTATGAGATTTGGCTGGTCTGGAGATGTTCGGTTGAGTTTTATGCAAAACATCCCCGTTTAATTAACCAAACAGGAATGTATTCGAAAATTTAAAATTATTTTTAAATGAAAACCGGGAAAAGATCTGGATCCTCCAGAGTTTAAACGAATGAATGTTGATAAGAATAAAATAATCAGGACCAATTTTAATACATACTTAAGTATTTTTTATCAAAACGATGTTATGAAACAACTTATAACTCAAATTTTTGACATAATAATTCGTTTTTGTTTTATTTGTAGCATTTGTTGAATAGTGATAATAATGCTGAGGAGCTGTAATCGTGACAGCTCATGATGGATGGTGAGAGATGAACTTAAACTCTACAGAGTGGCATTGATTGACAGCTAGGGCGCTGGATCAACCAGTCGATGAAGACGTTTGTCTGATATGAAATATATGGCATCTTTGTTGTATGATCTGTAATATTCGTTCGCTAGACCGATTGCAATCTGATGACGTCATTAATTCGTTGTGTGACCGAAAAGATCAAATCCATCTCATCAGGCATATGCGACCGGACTTGATGTATGTTGCATTTCATTTTTATATATGTTGTGAGGCTATGTTGCAACAGTTCTAGCGAATCACAGAATTTGAATCGAAATCTTTTTTCTACTTCACTATTGTGGAGTGACTATTCGTCGTATTTGTGAACGACACACTTAACGCCAAAATAACTTGTGTAATTTACATGTAAATTACATGTCAATAACTGTGTTAACTACATAGTGTAATTTATGTGCCCAACACTTAGTCCAAGACTTGAATCAATACAATCTTATATTGGTTCAATTTTTACCTTATTATATATTTCTCCAACACATCTTTCTCCAAAATTTAACTCTGTTGCCATCTACCTTAATCCAAAATTGAATCATACCAAGTAATAGATACTAACCTAACGATCAGCTGTGCAATCCAATATTTATGATGTCAAAATGTCAAAATAAGAATAATTATTATGAATTGTCATAGATTTGATGTTTGTATCTCAAGTTATGTTTGTTTAAATACATTATTATGTTGTAAAATGTTTATTGTATGTTGTGTAACATAAACTTGTATATTGTGTTAATGTTTTCTGTGTCCGTTTTAAAGTTCATGTTATTGTTATCTTTAAGAATGTGTATGTGAAGAATTTTCTTATAATTTGTTTAATGTTTTAAAATTTTGGATTCTGTAAAATTAGGAATATGTTTAGTGATCTGTACATTTTTTTATTTTTTATATTAAGCTTTAATTGGGTGCAGGGCGGACTTTTACAGTCGTAGCTCCTTGTAACTGTCAGAGCTCCTGCACCCAACGCGCGGTCCTTCAAGTAAAGGTTGATAGCTGCCTTAAACTTGTGCATTTTATAATCCCACGGAAACTGAAAACCGGATAACGAATTCCACTTCCTGGATGTTCGATGAATGAACTCGCGCTTTGTACCTTCAGTTCGAGGTTTCGGCAGCTTCACCGTAAACCTATGCGCATTGACCGTTCCTCGTGTTACCCGTCCTGGCGTAACTAATGGTGTTATTTTCTACTTTTGACTTTTAATTTGATTTCATTAGTTAACACATTCAGAATTCCACTCAGGTGTTTCGAGGTTTCATATGTTAAACAACCTATATTTGAGACTATAGGTCTAAGAGGAATACCCCTTTTGTGTAACTTTGGTAGTCCGTAAATTCTTGGTATAATAGGGAACGACGTTTTAATTTTATTATAAATGTCTTGGGTTATCTGACCAGTTGCATATAATAATTTTATTTTATATTCGAATTCTTTTCTGACTCTTGGAATTTTAGTTAGTTTTATATAAGTACTTCCATCTGACAATAATTCATACATCTTACTAATATACTCATCTTTAAACATAATAATCGTTTTTTTACTTTTGTCACTATTAAGAATGACTATTTTTGGGTTTTTTATGTATAAATAATTTTAACCAATTCATAGCTGTAATTATGAGTCTGTCTTGGTCATTTTGAATTCTAATACTTTTCATGTAATTGAATACTTCATTAAGTAAATTAAATCTGTATTCATTGATTAGAAATTAGAATATCATCAGTAAACTTTAACAGTGTATACATAATTTCAGACGAAATTTCAAGAATTGGAGTATGTTGTTTATTTATTGGAACTGCAAACTTTGGACCATAACTTAAAATAGACATTACATTTTCTGGTATTGTTCAATTTGTTTAATTGACAACACTATCATTAATTACACCATAACTGTCGTTATTGAATTCAATCTTATCATAGATGTTTTGTTTAATCACTAAATTGTTATATTTTTTAATTAAACGTTTCTTCACTTTTTTGAACAACCATTCATTATATGTTATTTGAGAACCGTGAACTATATTAAAATCTAGAATCACTTACTGGGTTAGTAAATCATTATATATAGTTGTTTGTTTAGTTTGAGTAAAAAATGAAGTTTCTGCACACATACCTGTATTTCAATATTTAATTAATAATTTCCTGAACAAAGTAGTTCTAATATTATGAATTTTCGTCGAAATACGTTGATGGTTATTTGTTGTCATATTTTGGAAATTAATATGTTTTGTTACATTTTTGATAAAATTTGGAAAAATTTGTGTTCTGCGGCATTTCAATAAAAAATTTCTCCTCGTTATAGTGTGGCTCAATTTGTCATTAAAGTTGAAATATTTATATATTTTCTTCTTTATTGATGGTTCATATGTAATACTAAGTTCCAAAATGACTCCATTTTTCCTTTTAAGTATCATGGCGTCTTCTGTGCTGCACCAAGGCTTCTGATATGGAAACATTACTTGCAAATTAATTCTATGTATTTGATTTTGAACGCTAATAATATGTTATTAATTAATTGGCTTCCAATTCTCTATTCATGAAATAATAAGTAAATATTATATTTATGATTTTATTCTATACTATTTTTAGTTTCTGATTGTGTAAAATATTTGATAATGGTCTAAGGACCGAAATATTATGTTCGTTGTAAGAATAAAGTCTTCTTTTTAATTCAAATGAGAAAAAGGTTGGAAAATGGTTGGAGAAAGTCATCCAACAATTAAAATATTTTGTTGAGAAATTATGTTAAATTGTCCAACCAAATAAAAATTAAATTTCGTTTAACTATTGAATTTAAAAATAAACTTTTTAATCATTAATAAATAGTAGTTTTGTGATTCATATGGTATTTTTTAAGTATTTTGACTACTAAATAAGAAATAATTTTCTTATTTAGTAGTCATTTTGATTTTCTGGTGTTGTTATGAATTTATTAATGGTCATCATGTTAATCCTGATTAACTAAATTACATCGTTGAAGCATCACCATGTGGACATTTAGTTCATAACTTATTTTAAACTAAAGAAAGTTACTCAATTAAGGCTTTTCTTGTTTCTATATTAACCCCACGACGTCCTCAGCTAAGCCGCGCGAAAGTGATTGACTAAATATAAATATCTATTGTAGCGATCTGTCTGCAAATACAATTAGTAAACCAATTGTCTTTTAAAAGCAACTACCGTCTTACAAGATACAGATCAATACGACTTATTCAAAGATTTAAGTATTAAGAATTCAGTGATTGAATGAGATGATAGACAGATAAGACAATCATATATAATCTATGCCAATATCGTTAATTTTCTATCTTTTATACATAAAGTAATTTATAAAATTAGTAAAAACTTCGATAAATGGTTTAATAATTTAATAAGAGATTCAATAATCTCAAATTGAAGATTTTATGTTTATTTTATTTCAATACGACTTTAATTACTTTGACGAATTTACATATAAAATGAATTGAGGTTTTTGTAAACACTTTTCTTCTCACTTTAAATTATTTATTGAACACATAAAATTTTTTCATTGTAGTGGAATTTTTTCGAATTGTGTCTTTAGGAAAAATTTCACTTTTTCTTCGGTTAAAATTTATTTTCCAGAACATTTAACAAATTATGTGTTAAGTCCTCATTGATAATGGGAGATAATTTGGGAGTGAATTATGTGTGTGATTTCAGTAAATCTTTTTCTCGTTCACATTTTTGTCGTTTCTGCAAAGTACAAAGAGTACTCGAATCTCAAACTTTGTGTAAAGATGGGAATGGATTGCATTGTACAATTTCATAAAAGGAACAAATTTTCTACGTCTTAAGAAAAATTGAAAAAAATATTGGGATTTCCAAACTAATACATATATATATATATATATATATATATATATATATATATATATATATATATATATATATATATATATATATATATCTATATATATATATATATATATATATATATTTATATATATATATATATATATATATATATATATATATATATATATATATATATATATATATATATATATATATATATATTATATATATATATATATATATATATATATATATATATATATATATATATATATATATTTATATATATATATATTTATATATATATATATATTTATATATATATATATATATATATATATATATCCTTTTAAATACCCTGATACACGTTTGTGTAGGCTCAATATAAAAATTCATTTAATACGAACGCATTTTAATTCACACAAATATTAACGTATATTTTGTTTATTGGGATTTTTATTTTGTGTAACGTGTAAAAAAAATAGAATGTTAGCGTGTGTTAGTGAGTGCAGAACAAAACCACTCACCATGGCTGCACATCAAAAATCACATCAAAGTAAGTTTGAATATTGATAACCAATTAAATAAATGTTTATTATAACATTTTCAGATTCGACTGTGAGCAGGATTAGGACGAATTATTTAAGATCATGAACGAAGACTCAGATTTGGAACTTGAAAGCGGAGATAAAGAAACCGACAATGGACATGAACTAGCCCAAATTCAAATTTCTCCAATATTAAATATTTTGGGTGATGATGAGGATGACCTTTATCAAATTGAAACTCAAGCAACTGATAATTACTCATCTGATGTTGATATTCAACAATTTAATTGCTTAACATCTTCAGTATCAAGTGCCCAAACGAGGTCACTTTTATGGAAAGATGTTAGCTTCACACCAGCACCAGACTCAGATGAAAGGCCAACAGAAACAGAAACTGCTCATACAAATTGTTTAGCAATAGACTTTTTTCGAAGATATTTTGATGATGGTCATTTTGAAAACGCAGCGAAATATACGAATATGTATGCACTTTCCAAGAACGGTATTGAGTTAAATACAACTTTAACTGAAATAAAAATCCTTTACGGGGCCCATTTATATTTTGGGTGTATTCCTTTACCCAGACTAACAATGTATTGGCAGAAACGGTTCAGACAAGAATTAATTGCTTCGAAAATATCACGTAATAGATTATTTTAATTACGGAAGTATTTACATTATGTAGACACCAATGTTGCTTCTGATGGTTCCAATGTACTTTGGAAAGTTTAACCTATCATTGACGATGTAAGGAAACGTTACTTAGCAATACCACGAATTGGAAAACACTTTTCTATAGACGAGCAAATGATACCTTTCCTTGGAAAGTGTCCATGACTTTTAAGGCAATATGTGAAAAACAAGCCGCGTCCTATCGGTTTAAAAAACTTCGTCATAGCCACCTCGTCAGGTTAAGTTTTAGATTTTGAAATCTTTCAAGGTGCTTTGTTTCTTAAGTTAACTAAACTATAAAATATGACTATAATTTATATTTAGGTTCCACAACACGGCTACCAGAACGAAAATTAGGTCTAGGACCATCGGTTGTTTTGCGGTTAGCAGAAAGCATTCCTCAAAAAAGCTTTGTTTTTTGATAGGTACTTTACAACTATTCCCTTGCTAGACAGACTAAATGAACTAAATATTTATGGAACGGGCACCATTCAAGTTAATCGAATTCGAAATATAAAATTCCCACAAGATACAAAAATGAAACGTGGTGAAGCTGTCGAACGTACTCGAAGTGATCATAAAGTTGTGACCGTCAAATGGAAGGATAGCAACTGTGTCACAATGGCCTCAACAGCATATGGAAGAAGCCCTTTATCAATAGTGAAGAGATGGAGCAAAATAGATCGTAAATACATTGAAGTACCTTGTCCTAAAGTAATTGAAGAATAAAATAAAAAAATGGGTGGAGTGGATATATGCGACCAAATGATCGAGTACTATCGGTCGTGGATCAAGTCAAGAAAATGGACCTTAAAAGTTGACATCCGTTTTGTTGACTTAGCAGTGGTTATTTCCTGGATGGAATATAGACAGGACTGTTTAAACGCAAAAATTCTTAAAAACAAAATAAAACATTTTTTTGATTTCCGTTTGGAAATAGCAGAAGCATTGCTTTTATCGAGTCCAAAAGGTACACTGGAAGAAAGTGATGAGGAAACACCCACCAAGAAATATACAAACTGTGCGCCACATCCTGGTGATAGTGTTCAGTTTGATGGTTTCGAACATTGGCCAGTAATAGATAATTTGAAAACGGCTCGTGCGTGCAGACTAAATTCTTGCAATAAAAGAACGCGCGGTAGATGCGAAAAGTGCAATGTGCATCTATGCCTTACTCAAGGTAGTTGCTTTGAAGACTACCATATAAATAAAACTTGATTATAATTAAAATCAATTGAATTCGTGATAACTGGGAAAAATGTTTTCCCAAATAATTAGGTACATTATTTAATAAGGTCAATAATTAGGTCAATTTACAAATGTGGTAACCTAAATTTATTTTTGTTTTATTATAATTTATTTTATTTTGTTATTTTATTTTATGGACTGATTTTTATGAATGAAATAAAAATTTATTTTTTATATGAAAAACTTCATTTTGTTTTTGAATCTTAACACCCAACATACACAAAAGTGTAGGTTGCTTTTCCGGGGAGGAAAATGAGAAAAACATTTTTTATTTTTTTTTATTGTTTATAACATTCTTACGAACCGATACTGTAAATTTGATGAAATTTGAACAAAGTTTTGATGTTGGTATTTAAAGGGATATATATGTATATATATATATATATTTATATTATAATAAAATATTATTCATTAGTATAATCTTCATAGAATGGTGAAGGAAAAGTTTCAGTTTCCCACTTTCTAATATTTTCGTTGTAACTGTTGTGGGAGGGATATTGGTATTAATACCTCTCGTTTTGTAACAACTCACTCAATTATCTTTGTTGTCTCATTCAGTAGATAGATGAAACTTTACAAATATCTAAATTATTTAATTTTAAATTTAATTGTGTAAAAGTGGTTGATAAATATATTTATTTTTATAAAATAAATCAAATATATATTTTTAACATGAATAAAGAATCATATGTATTAATGGATTTGGATTTACAAGCCGAAAAAAATACTGACACCACAAATCAACTTCTTCAACAACCATTAATGGAACTAGATTTATTAAACAATCACCCACTATTCGAAACATATCAAACTCAGTGGTCTAGTACTTCAACTACCGAACCATTTGTAGAGCAACAAAAACTACCACAACCAGCAGGGCCATCGGTTTCTCATAGGGAGGATAATGAACTTTACGCATTGCTATATTCTTGGAACTTACACGAAATGTATCCGAAATGTATTGGTAAGCATATCTTGGCATAAATTGCTGAACACATAAAATTAAATTATATTTATTTCAGAACTGGGCATGGACATTCAAGCGTTTAGGTATCTTGGGGAATACCATAAAACTTTTATGAATCATTTCAACTTAGGGATTCAAATTAAATTCACAATGCATCATAAACTTTGGTTGGAATCTCTTTCCAACACAACGACAACGGGCGGCAACTCAAACCCAGGGAATCAAAGTTCGGCCGCTCAATTTTTACTGGAAACACCGGCAAGTCAAAAACCATTTAATTTAGACGATATTTTAAATAATACAGTGGACGGAAATTTTATTAAAAATTATTATAAAATTTCGAACAAATTAACAAGTGATCTTCGTGTCAAGTTAGTTGACATCATCGCTATCGGAATTATAAATAGCGAAATTCAAATGACTTATGAAAATGCAAATGAAATCGCCGATAAAATAGTTGAGACGTTTCCAACGGAAAGTAAGGTAATTATCAATTCGAAAACAATTTTAAATATTATAAAATTTTAGTTATTAAATATGCTTTTATAGGTAACATATTATTACAAATCAAAAGGAATGTCACCAAAGGGAAAAGTATACGAAAACTATTACAACCAAACAAGGATGTTAAGGAAAGTTGGTATATTGCCAATTAAGCCAAGTTACACAGAATTAGAGCAACTTATAAACATTTCAATAGGTATTTAATAAAATATACAATAATTTAAAAATTAAATAAATTAACAGTTTGTTTCGTTTTCTTATTGACAGGTAGTCCAGATGACTGCAAAAGAAGTATCAACGCCTTGGTTACCGATAACTGCAGTTGGTCGGAAATTGAGTACCATTGGGGCACTACACATCAACTAAGGAAAACACATATTGACTCAGGTGCTACGATAGAAGAAATATTTACAAAATGGCCGCAATGTCAGAAACCGTTAGGTTATAAATTGGTAAGTTATTGTTTGATGGTGAAAAATTGTTATGCATAATATATTTTTTTATTTCACAAGATTCAAATTGATTTGCGAAGACTATATCCGAACGTGTGCAGCATGAACACCAAGTTTTCGCCATTTTTAGACAAAATCATCCCGATACTCGAAGAGAAAGTTAATGGAGCTACCGACCAGAATTTATTATCAACACTTAAATGCCGCGAAAATTATAATGAAAGTAAGTATAATCGTGGCAGATATTATGCATTATAGATAAACATATTATATATATATATATATATATAGATATATATATATATATATATATATATATATATATATATATATATATATATATATATATATATATATATATCAATAATTTCATATTATAACATAAAAACCCATTTTCTAAATTTTTCTAGATGGTTTGGCAGCTACTTTATTTCATCTTATACACCACATTTTTGGTTCAACAGAGAGGGAGGTGAGGATCGAAAACAATAAAATGATACAAATAACATTCAGCCCCCAAGATGTTCAAAAAAGTTTCATCCTGGTTGGTGCTACATCCAAGAAAGTAGAGGAAAAACTGATGTACCAGTTGAAGAAGCAAAATTCCATCCAGCCATTGCTTCTTATCACCGGGACTTTGCTAAATCCAACTCAAATTGTTGTGTATTTTGATGGAATTAAATACAAAATGTATTCTGTGCTTCGAGGAATCGAAATAATTTTTGCAATCACACGTTTTTTTAATTTGAAATTTCCATTCCAATCCATAGCCGTTTGGATGTTCATTCAAAATTATTTTTTAATATTACAACAAAGTACGATATTTCCAATACTTCTGTCAACGATTTAATTGAGAGGCTTCAAAAATAAGATTTATTAAGTTTTTTAAGAATTATATTGTTTTGTTTCATTGAAATAGTTTTTAATAATTTAATTTAAGAGATTTTTTATATTTATTTAATAGTAGTTAATAATATTAGTAATAATCTAAATAAAATTAAGTAAAAAAATAAATGTTTATTATTTTTACAAATAAATCAAATTATTAAAATTAATAAATGTTTTAAACTAAATTTATAATGTTTTAATTCATTCATAAATTTGATACTTCCGCTTTTGCTTTTATTTTCGCTTTGCTTAATGGTTAAAAGAATTTCTCATCACACCGCGGCCACGAGTTTGATTCTTGCCGAAAAAGGAATATAATTGATACAGGATTCCTTGCTATGCATCAAAATACTAGATAAGCATCATCAGAACTGCATAAATTTTTCAATGAAATTAAAAACTGGATTAAACTGAACGAGAGTATATCAGCATTACACGCAAACAAACCTGCCCACCAGTGAGACTTAATAACATCACCTTACCACAACACCAACATGTTAAAAATTTCGGATTACATTGACATAGTTCATATACGATTGCCTTATGCGCATATCATCTCATTCTATCACTGTATTTAAAATATGCGATATAACCAATTGATAATTAGGACTAAAAGTCCTAGACAAGTAGATCTGTGTTAGGCCTGGATACTGCTGAGAGAATACAGAGCTGAAGAAGAACTTTAATCACATCGGTATGGGTTGGACTTAACGTTGACCAGTCATCTAGCTGGGCGCAACAGGATAGTTTCCAATAGAAGACTAAAATCCTCCATCTCCCACCCTGTTAGGGTGGAGAAAAATTGTGAAAAATTAGATCTCAATAAAAGCCAATCAAAATTGGTACGCACACATACTAATCACATAGACTATGTTTAAGATAAATACGACTTACAGTTTCGATTTTGGTATTCTGATTTCAGTGATTTCCTTAGAGGAATGGCCGACATGGGTGGAACAGTGAATATTAATATTGACTTTTCACCCTTAAATTTTAGTGTGTTTTGTGGAATAAGTTTAAAAATTAATCCGGTCTCATCGGCGTTAAATATTTCGGAATCTTGGTATCCTTCGCTTATTTATGGAAACATATTTTTTAGCCAATTTTCGCAATCATTTTTTGAAACATCAACTGCTTTTCCCGAAATTTTTTCCAACCACTATATTATGTCTTTGACGAAAATGGTAAACCCAACTGTCGGTGCAAGTAAAACTTTTCTTCCCAACCAGTCTAACAGCAGTTTATCAATATCCTCGTGTTCGGTTTTTCTTACTTTTTTTACCTCTGTGAAATTAGCCCGAGAAAAAATCCCGAAAAATCATTATAGTAGAATATGGTAACACTGATATATATATAAATAAAGACACTGATATATATATAAATATAGAAAACTGATTTTTTGAAGAATCACAATTTAAAATGAAAGCAATAATACCATATACAAAGTGCAATTATACAATTAAAAAATTTAATAAGGATTATCGTTTATTTGGCAAAATTTAAAGAAAATTCTATAAGCCGGTTGTCTGTTATAGTCCCTTGAAGTCGTACTAGATATCAATTAACGAGCACTACTCTTGAAAGTCCTTGTAGGCAATAGGGTTAAGATAGTTTGAAATGTTTCTTTCTGTTATTTCAAAGTTGCTTGTCAAATAGCAATAAGGGATATGAACACATCTATGACCCTCTGCTGGAGTGCGTTATTTGCAAAGAAGTAAGTTTTAAAAATAAGGAACATATGCGATGCAAATTAAATTACTTATACAAAAGCAATAAGTTTAAAACTGATATTGATAATGGTATAAAAAACAAAATCGAAAATTTATCTTATCAAATTCAAAATGATAAGGATTTAAATTCAAACCAAATTAATGACAGTGATCTCAACATTTTATTAGAATTAACTAATCTTCATGGTGATTTAAACCAAGAAAGTTCTTGCAATCCAGCTGAAATCATTCATTCAAATGAAGCTTTAAGAACAAACAAATCGAATATATCCCAAATAAATGTTGACATAACAGGGAATATCATTCATGATAATAAGGTTATCAATAAATTAACTTTAGACGAAAAGAAAGAATGGAGTAGTTCTAATTTTCTGGAAATGAAATTTCATTTAGAGATACCATCTTCAACTTGGGATACTATATTTGATAAACAAAATAACATTTTTATATCAAACAAGTATTCTTCCATTATTTTGGAACTACTCACTCGATTAACTGGCTGTGCAATAAGCATTAAAGGTTATGATATAAATAAAACCTCGATATCGGTACGTGGATATTGCTCTCATAAAACAAAAAAAGGCAGTTGTAGAAAATATATACTCTCAAATAAAAATTTAGAGCAAAATAGTTTTAAAATATTTTATTCCAATAGTGCAATTGTTTATCCATTTGTTAAATGTTTGCCTGTTCGTCTGCATAATCGCAATGATTTAAGAAAAATTTTATTATATAAAACGGTGGAAAATATTAAAGAAGAACTTTTATCTCAAGAAGACCCAGATTTTATTATAAAAAATAAAACTTTAATAAAGTCAAAAACAGACTATGTCCTAAATAAAATCAAATCTAAAGCTTTGAGACAACAAGACCACCACTCAGATGACATTTTAGATATTTATATAGAGGTGAAAAAACAAAGACAAAATCCTTTCACCCAATTTATTCAAAGATTATCTATTGTTCCATTTTTTACTATTACGTTTAGTAAAACTCAGTATGAGGTTATAAAAGCTTGTAAATCAATTAGCGGTCATAAATTAATTACTTATATAGATGCCACTGGTGGTCTAGTTCGTCCACTTGATAAAAAATTCAATAAAATATTATATTATGCTCTTGTTATTCCAATTCAACTGTATGAAAATGATTCGACGGATCCTTATCCTGTAACTGATTTTGTAAGTGCCAGTCACAATCTAGAATCCATAGGACATTGGCTTCGAACATTTAAATTTTTTTTAAATCAACAAACGTCAATATGGCCTATATTTGATACCATAGTAACGGATTTTAGCTTTGCTCAAATTAATTCCGTACTAGATTCTTTTAATAATCTGAATATCGTTCAATACTTACAAACCAGTCACAATGCAATTTTAACAAACAAACAAATTTTATTTTCTCAAAAGCATACCAAAGCTTTGTTGTTCACATCAGTTCAGCTTTGTTGTTTACATCTTATGAAAATTATGTTGTGTGCCATTAATCAATATTTTCCCTTAAACTCTAAAGTTTCCAAATATATAAAAGAAAGAATAGCATCATTTTATTTGATGAAAAAATTACGATGATATTAAAAACATTTTTGAGAATTTAGCAATTTTATTAACTTCTAAAAGATCTACTGAAAGTAGTGCTTAAGCTTTAAAATATATTTTGAAATTTAAACATGATCATAATTTAACAAATGATATGCCAGATGAAGTAAATATATGCAATCAAAGTTTTATTGCAGATGAAATGAATGAGAATATTGAGATACATAACAAGACAATTTATGATCAAAGTTTATATTATACAGATTTTGAACAAATCTTAAAAAATGCAATAAAGCAAAACAAAGATTTAGAAGATATGAATCATCCAGTCAATATGTTTTATAATCCTGCTTTTATCGAAAAGTTTTGTAAAAAATATATGACATATATATGTATGTGGTCACTTATTTTAAACCAGGAAAAAAGGTTAAGTAACAGTCACGTTGAAAATTATTTTGCAATAATAAAGAGAAGGTGCAGAGAATGCAACCCACTTAGGAAGGTTACCTACAAAATGTTTACGATTCTTAAACGAAATTCATCAACGTAAAACATATTTATTTAAAAAGTTTCAGTTAAACATACCTAAAAAATCATTAAAGTTTAGTCAGTCTGTAACGATCTACAAGACGGGCGAAGTGTCATACCAATAAAGGTAGAGCTTAGAAATTGCCCAGATCGAAATCAGAATAATAATAATCATGCAGAGCTTCATAGGCGGACTTAGTTAAGCTCAGCTATGGCTCAGCGGATGGGGTGGGTTAATTATGAAGTTGCCATGATTCTTGCGTTGCCGCCTAATGGGAATTAGGATAACGGGAATGGGAAAAGGAAAAAAAAATAATACTACCTGGCGGGATAATCATACTTACCCTCAACCGCTCACCCACACCATCACAGCTACATCCTCAACTCACTTTAACTACTCCATTCTAAAAATTCAAATTTGTACACCAGAGGAAAAAAAAATAGGACAAAGCGAAATATTGGCCATAATTAACAACGTTAAAAGATTTTACGTTCTGAATAATTCTTTTATTCAATCCAGAAAAATTTAGATAAAAAAAAAATATGTATATAAATAAAAATTATTATTATAAAGTGGTTAGTTTAAGTTAGTAAATATATATATATAAAAAAAAAATATAATTAAAGAATAATATAGAATGTTACATGACAAACTATTTCCAGCAAAAGAAACGAACGATTCATCGCAATCTCGATAAATCAATGAAAATTCAATTAGAAATAAAAATAATTTTCTTTTCGTTGGAATTAATTTGCTTAAAATAAAAAAAAATTAAATAGAAGAAATGAATGTAAATATAAAAAAATGATAACACTAAGAACGAAACTACACTAGGTTATTTGTTATAATGGGTCCGTTAGCTATTTACGATCGATTTACATATGTATAACCAACCTTAATTTGTCTCTTTGTAATTTTATTAGTTTTAATATATTGATCAATATTTCTGGATCACTAGTTTTGTGAAACACTGCACCAAATTGTTTGTGTATCACTCATTTTTCGTTTCACTGTACACATAGAGAAAAAGGTTGAATGAAAATATTATTTTTTTTTCTTTCGTTTTGTTTTTTTTTCACTTTACGAGTATTTGCAAATTAGTACGATGCTGCTTTAAAATTTCAGCTAGCAAGGTCTACTTTTAGTTTTTTTTTTATAGGTTTTATTATTTTATTAGATATTATTAGAATATATTTCTAGAATCTTTTTAGGCTTTGCCTAACTTAATTAATATTAGATATAGAGTATTGTTTTCTTTTCGTACATGGTTACACAAACACAGGTGGTTTCTAATCTCTTATTAAACCACATTCACAATTTTATATTGTACTATCACCATTTCAACATGGCAGAAACACTTTCACAATGCCATGCAAATTTTAATGGTTAAAGTTGTATTATATTATTAAAATCTAAGTTTTTATTATTTATATGCACTTCATTATATTATTGGTTATATTTTTACTATAATTTAATTATTATTATTATAGTTTATATTATTATTTAAGTACTATTACTATTATTAAACAAGGAATTCATCAAACATATTTTTATTTAATTTTAATTTAAAAAAAAAAACTTAATTAAGATTTACATAACGTTTTCTCTCTATGTTTTTCCATCCACACTCAACACCCGACTTCCCGCGTGCTTACCAAAATCTCGTTTTTATATCAAAAAAAAACAAAATAACCCGTTCAGTACTTTAAGATTTTTCCCCGTTTTATTTTTAATAACCAGAAAAGAGACAAAAAAACCATTCTATTTCGCTTTAACTTAGAGTTACGGAATTTTCATTTCTATCCAATTTGCTATGGTACAATTAAATCAGCTGATTTTCTCAATGTCAGGGATGACCACCTAGCCTGTCTTTTGGAACGAATTTATCGTTACAAATCGTGGGGACGACCTTCCCTGAGATGAGTCTTATGCCTGTTAGTGGTAAGGAAATGAAGATTGATGTTGAAATAAAGCATTCCAATCTGGTGATTCAGAATAGAAGGAGGATCGAGATAATAATGTTCTATATTTTTATGTCTTTCAGATGGTAGACTCCCATAGATCTTCCATTTAGATCATCGAGCTCACAAGAGACTTTCCGATCAAATTTGACACAATACATTTAATAAACTTTGGTGCCAACTTTGCTGCAAAATTTTCGGAAGCTTTACTTTGTGCAAAATTTCGTACGAAAACTGTCTGTCCTACGCGTACGTTAGGTAGTCGACTTCGGGTGTTGTAGATTACTTGAGATTTTTCGTTGGCAGTTTTGAGGTGTTGTGCAACTTTTTTATAAACTTGGTGCAACATATCGGGTTTTCCTTCAGTGTAAATTTCGTTTCCTGTCAGTTCTTGACTAGCTTTGAGAAGTTTATAGACGGAACCATGCAAAACAGCGTGTTGACCAAATACAGCGAAATGTGGAGACACACCTGTGGCTTCGTGGACAGAGTTCCTAAGTCCATTTGTGACGGCTTGAAGATTGATGTCCCATATTTTCTGGTCAGATTCAATGTATGAACGAAGACTAGCAAGAAGAGTGCGATTTACCCTCTCGGAAGCATTAGCTTGGGGTGCGTATTTAGCAGTGAACTGATGTCGTACTCCATATTTTCCACATAAATCATTCATTAGGACACAATCAAATTGTTTCCCATTATCTGTCAGAACCACCTCAGGGACCCCAAACATTAAAAATACCTGAAATTCAAGAAACCTGACTACTTCATTTGCTGTAGCTTGGCGTACCGCCTGAGTTAAAACAAATTTAGAAAAGTGATCCACAGCAATAAGTATATAGGTGTTACCACTTCGAGTTCTAGGATAGGGTCCCAAGAAATCCAGGTAAATTCTTTGCCAGGGTCTCGAGGTGGCAGGAAGAGTTCCAAGAGGAGGCCGATTACAATAGTTGATCGCCTTATTTGCTTTACATAGTTCACAAGCATTAATAAAATTTTGGACATCCAATGCTAGACCGGGCCAATAGAAATAACGTTTAAGAATTTCTGTCGTTTTCCGAATTCCTAAATGAGCAGACGTAGGAGGTGAATGACTAGAAGTTATTAAATCTTGTCGGAGTTCATCAGGAACAATTAATTTCCAACAAGGGATATCGTTGTCAGGTGGTGACTGAGGTTTAAGATTGATGTATACTTTACCATCGACAGTTTTAACATTGGTTTTGGTGCGTGTTCTTTCCAACGCAAGTACAAGTTCGATATATTTATATTATATATTTTTCATTCATGCCTTTCAAGCAGGAGAATCAAATGGAATATTTAAAGGTTGATCCGACATTGAAAAGGCATCCATATACAAACGGGATAAGGCATCAGGAACGCAGTTTTGTGAGCCTTTGCGATACTCAATAGAAAAATTATATCCCTGAAGTCTTAAACTCCAACGAGCCAATCGTCCAGTTAGGTCTTTCGTTGACATCAACCATGTTAAACTTGAGTGATCCGTGATTACAGTGAACGGAAACCCTTCGACATATGCCCGAAATTTATCGATAGCCATCAGAGCGGCTAGACATTCAAGTTCCGTTACACTGTAATTACGTTGAGCACCTGAAAGTTTATGCGACATGTATGCCAATGGTCTATCTTGACCATCCTGATTCCGTTGAAAAAGGACAGCTCCTACGCCCGTCGAGCTAGCGTCACACTGGATGAAGAAACGCTGGTTAAAATCAGGCGTTGCTAACACTGGAGTTGAAACTAACGCTAGTTTCAATTCCTCGAATGAACGTTGAACTTCCTCACTCCAATAAAATTTTCGGCCCTTTTTAAAAAGGTCAGTCAGAGGGGCCGATACGCCAGAGTAATTGCGAATGAAACGACGATACCATCCGGTGACACCCAAAAACCTTCGCACCTGACGAACCGTTTTTGGTACAGGAAACTCTGCAATGGCCTTAACCTTATCGGGATTGGGACGCAGTCCTCCCTCACCCACCACATGACCAAGGTATACGATTTCTCTCAGTAAAAAGTTACATTTTTCTACATTGATGGTAAGACCCGCTTTCGCAAGCCTTTCAGCAACTTCGGAAAGAATTTTGAAGTGCTCATCTAATGTAGCTGTTGTGATTAAAAGATCATCGAGATAAACAAATACCCGATCATGAAGCTGATGAGGAATAACCCGGTGCATCAATCTCGACAAAGTTTGAGGAGCATTGCAGAGCCCAAAAGGCATCACTTTAAATTGGTATAAAGGGCGTCCCGGAATGGTAAACGCCGTTTTCTCCCGAGAGCTTGGATCTAAAGGTATCTGCCAAAAAGCATCCTTTAGATCCAAGCTTGAAATATATTTCGTCTGATCCAGTCTGCTCAGCAGGCCGTCGATTAATGGTAGGGGGTACGCATCTTTTTTAGATACGGCGTTTAATTTCCTGGCATCTAGACACAATCGCACGTTTCCATTTGCCTTTTTAACTATGGCCATAGGAGAACTCCAAGCGCTATAGCTTTCTTCAATAACATCCAATTGAAGCATCCGGTCAAGTTCCTGGTAAATTAGTTTCTGCACCGCCGGAGAGACGGCATAAAACCGTTGTTTGATTGGAGGACTATCACCAACGTCAATATGGTGACTAAGCATATGAGTTCGGCCTAATCCAAGTTTCCCAAAGCTTGGTAAACGTTCAATTAGGTTCTGGAGTTGTAGACGTTGCTCTTCGTTAAGACTATGCTGGTTTGGGATCGCTGGTTCTTTGCTTTGAAAGTCTGAATCTGGAGTAATTTCAGCAATTACTTTAGGTGCAATACCAAAAGACTCCCAAAAATCGCACCCTAAATATAAAGATTGCTGGAGCGAAGGAACAACAAACATTTTCATAAGGACTTGTTTTCCATTAAACGCTACTAACGTTTTAATGTAGCCCAATACGGGTTGTGAGGAGCCGCAAGCAGTTTGGACATAGGTGGTTATTGGATTTAGTATGAGCGCATGTTTCTCAATAAAATGTTGGGCTCCATTGCCCAGGGCGCTAATGGTCGCTCCACTATCCAATAGACCTCTGATTTTGGTTCCTTCAAGCTCAACAGTAATATAGGGACGATTGTCTTCAGGAGACTCAGGTAAATTAGTTAATATTGTTTCGGCACATTTGGCATACATGCGCTTGCACTCATTGAAATAAGTTTTACACCGGAGCCGAAATGAGTTTGATTTAACATGGTTGATATTAGATTTTTGGTCGATTTTGGTAGGAAGAGAAATAACATTTATGGACGACTTTGGTTCGCCGAGTTGGGTTTGGAAATCATCGTTTGTGGTCGCGGTAGTATGGCGCGTGGTCCTGCATTCGTCGGTCGGACATGAGGAGGCCATTTCTTCTCATCTCCGTTGAAGCGTTTTCCGATTTATATGAACAATCGGTGCAGTGAATGGTTTTGATCTCAGATTTACCACAAACATAGCAGAAAGTATTGGACGGTAATGGACATCTAAACCAGGTGTGGCCGACTTGCCGACAGTTAAAACAATATCGAGGTGCAGGTGGGGCAACCATTGGGTTGTATGGAAGCGTCTGATTATAATTGAGTTCATTTACATTATTCGGAGAATAATATTCAAGTGAAAACTCAGGCGCTTCATCAGGTAAAGGATGACCATAATCGTTAGTTACTGCACCCCGATCTGAAGAAGTATGCGGCAGAATAGAATTTCCAACTGATAAGGTACTCTTAGTAGCTGCTACTTCATGTATTCTGTGCGATCTTCTATTTATTTCCATTTCAGGAATATATCCAATCCTTTTCCATGTGTCTTCCGTAGAGATGCAAATACTAACCAAATCGTTAACTGATTCTATTGGTCTTCCAGCTAAGTGAGTAATCAGACCAACACGCATATTTTTCTTGAGAATCTCTAAAAGCTCACTCTCGGAAATCGGAATTTTCATTGGCATAGTTATGGATAAAACATCGTAATAAAAGTCTACAAAAGGTTCGTCTGACTTTTGTTTACGATCATCCATCAATTTCCGGATATCCGCATCAGTCCGACGATCTTGGAAGCGGTGAAGAAATGAGTGACGAAGATGATTCCAAGAACATTTAGGGTTTTGTTCCAGCGTAAGCCAATAATGTTCTTGAGCCGGTCCACTGAGAAGAAAAGTTATATCATGAACTAACTGTGCTAGAGGAACTCCGTGAGTCATGGCTAAATGTTCAATGCGCATTAAAAATTTCTCTACGGCCATGCTGGTAGGTAAACCATCAAATTTTAAATTCCATTTGTACACTGGTGTTGTACTAGTAGTACGAAACGGGTCGGCATGAGTTCCAGAAAACCCAATATTTGAAGGATGAAAATTACTCTCTATATTAGAGCCGCCACCAGATGGAGGGGGGTTATTAACTGTATAGTGTGGTACACTAGGCTGTCTCCATTGGGGACGATGTGGTAAATTACGTGGAATTTGATTCTGTAAGGCCGGATTAAAATAAACTAATGGCGGTGGAAGTTCATAATTGAGTTGCTGGGCTGGTGGCTGATTTGTGCGATGAGGTCGATTTTCGGGCGTTGCTGGTCGAGAATTTGAAGTTGAACGATTTTCTAATGGTTGATTAGACCCTGCTTCTTCGTTATCAATCGTATTATCTACAAGCGTATCTATCTGAAGTTGACTAAGTGCAATTAACGAGGTTTCAAGGTCCTGGTGCTTCTCTAAGTGATTTGCACATAATGTCAAAAGATCATTACAAATTTTTAAATAAGTTTCACAGGTAATTTGCATAGCTTGTAAAGTGGATAGTCGTTCTAAGCGTCCTCTTGTGTGGATTAATTGAGAAGTAATAACTTCAAGTTCGTCATCCGCCTCAGGATTATTCTTCAGAAGTTCAAGACATCGATCGCGTAACTGCTGTAACTTAATTGATATAAGAGATATTTCACTATTTGGGAATCGGATGGCATATATATGAGGTTTAACTGGCATTAACTTTTTATTTTCCATTTCTTACTGAAGACGAGCATCTAACGTGGCAAATTGACTTTTCATGGAACCAGTTATTTGACGTATTTCACATTCTATACGGAAATCGTCGTTTTCGAGGTTCTCAGATTTCATTCCAAATGTAAACATCGTGATGCTTTGTAATTTAAAATTTAAAAGAAGGATACTATTACAAGTTCCCCAGAAGGAAAAAAAAAAAGAAATATTAAAACAAAAACAATTGGTAGCTTAAGTTCAATAAGATATGCAAAAAAAAATAATACCAAAAAATATAAAAAAACAAAAAGTAAATGGCAAATATAATTAATACTAAAGTTAAAGGTTGCTTACAAAGTATTTAATTGTGCCAATCTAAACAAAAAAAAATGAAATAGAATTCAATACTAGAAATGAAATAGTAAATTCCAAATTAAATCGAATAATAGGTAATATTTAAATTCGTGACGATATATGAAGAGGATGTAACTATGACAGAGTAAAGCAAGTGTCGAAGAGAGGTAAGTATCATTATCGGTGGTAGTATGAGAAAAAAAAATTTGAACAGAAAAAAGGAGGATATCGGAATAAGGGATAGGTTTAGTTTTCTTAGTACAAATAAATCAACTACATTATTGAAGGAAATATTTGCACCTCATAGAAAAAAAATATTAAAAAAACCGCAAGCTCGAACAATGAAATCAACAAATTTTACAATTTGGAAACATTGCGTCGCGTTGAGTTCTGAATAGCCGTACATGATAACGAGCGCAGCCTTGAAAGAACACCTTAAAGTCAAACACGTTTTTACATGGAAAAAGATGCATTATCATGGCTTTACCGTTAACCTTTGGCTTTGAAATCGAATAATTGAAATGTCATAAAAAATGTTGTTACTGCTCCATGTGAAACTAACATCTGTATCAACAACAAAACAATGGCGGAAGCAGATGCGCACATGGAGAAAATTAACGATTAGAATTAGGAAAGTTAGGAAAATCTAGGGGATTGCCATAAGTAGTTTGGGCGCCACTGTAACGATCTACAAGACGGGCGAAGGGTCATACCAATAAAGGTAGAGCTTAGAAATTGCCCAGATCGAAATCAGAATAATAATAATCATGCAGAGCTTCATAGGCGGACTTAGTTAAGCTCAGCTATGGCTCAGCGGATGGGGTGGGTTAATTATGAAGTTGCCATGATTCTTGCGTTGCCGCCTAATGGGAATTAGGATAACGGGAATGGGAAAAGGAAAAAAAAATAATACTACCTGGCGGGATAATCATACTTACCCTCAACCGCTCACCCACACCATCACAGCTACATCCTCAACTCACTTTAACTACTCCATTCTAAAAATTCAAATTTGTACACCAGAGGACAAAAAAATAGGACAAAGCGAAATATTGGCCATAATTAACAACGTTAAAAGATTTTACGTTCTGAATAATTCTTTTATTCAATCCAGAAAAATTTAGAGAAAAAAAAAATATGTATATAAATAAAAATTATTATTATAAAGTGGTTAGTTTAAGTTAGTAAATATATATATATAAAAAAAAAATATAATTAAAGAATAATATAGAATGTTACATGACAAACTATTTCCAGCAAAAGAAACGAACGATTCATCGCAATCTCGATAAATCAATGAAAATTCAATTAGAAATAAAAATAATTTTCTTTTCGTTGGAATTAATTTGCTTAAAATAAAAAAAAATTAAATAGAAGAAATGAATGTAAATATAAAAAAATGATAACACTAAGAACGAAACTACACTAGGTTATTTGTTATAATGGGTCCGTTAGCTATTTACGATCGATTTACATATGTATAACCAACCTTAATTTGTCTCTTTGTAATTTTATTAGTTTTAATATATTGATCAATATTTCTGGATCACTAGTTTTGTGAAACACTGCACCAAATTGTTTGTGTATCACTCATTTTTCGTTTCACTGTACACATAGAGAAAAAGATTGAATGAAAATATTATTTTTTTTTCTTTCGTTTTGTTTTTTTTTTTCACTTTACGAGTATTTGCAAATTAGTACGATGCTGCTTTAAAATTTCAGCTAGCAAGGTCTACTTTTAGTTTTTTTTTTATAGGTTTTATTATTTTATTAGATATTATTAGAATATATTTCTAGAATCTTTTTAGGCTTTGCCTAACTTAATTAATATTAGATATAGAGTATTGTTTTCTTTTCGTACATGGTTACACAAACACAGGTGGTTTCTAATCTCTTATTAAACCACATTCACAATTTTATATTGTACTATCACCATTTCAACATGGCAGAAACACTTTCACAATGCCATGCAAATTTTAATGGTTAAAGTTGTATTATATTATTAAAATCTAAGTTTTTATTATTTATATGCACTTCATTATATTATTGGTTATATTTTTACTATAATTTAATTATTATTATTATAGTTTATATTATTATTTAAGTACTATTACTATTATTAAACAAGGAATTCATCAAACATATTTTTATTTAATTTTAATTTTAAAAAAAAAACTTAATTAAGATTTACATAACGTTTTCTCTCTATGTTTTTCCATCCACACTCAACACCCGACTTCCCGCGTGCTTACCAAAATCTCGTTTTTATATCAAAAAAAAACAAAATAACCCGTTCAGTACTTTAAGATTTTTCCCCGTTTTATTTTTAATAACCAGAAAAGAGACAAAAAAACCATTCTATTTCGCTTTAACTTAGAGTTACGGAATTTTCATTTCTATCCAATTTGCTATGGTACAATTAAATCAGCTGATTTTCTCAATGTCAGGGATGACCACCTAGCCTGTCTTTTGGAACGAATTTATCGTTACAAGTCTGAAACATCACGTTCCAGTTTGAAAAAATTAACTTTGTCAAAAGTTCTGAACGAAAAAGAAAAATGGGGTCCAAGGAAAAAAATATTGAAAAGAAAATTATACAATTTCTCGTTCAAAAATATTAAAGAATTTAATAAATGTTCACAAGAAGATCAAAAAAAATTAAAGACTAAACTTCAAATTAAACCTATATACGTTTCGGAAGGGATAATTCCAAAACGGATCACTTGTTACGGTTCGGTAATAAATGTGCATGCAGGAGCATGTTACTTTAAACACGACCGTTATTGATTGATTGATTGATAAGACTGTAGGACCAAGCGCTAGGCAAGATTCTCGGATAACGCCGGGCCTATTCCTACAGCCGATTACATAAAACGATAGGTAAGGATTGGAAGGTATGTTAGTTAGGAAAGAGCGACCCGGTTACAGACACCATGACAGTCGGTACTAAACTACTATTATCACAAGACAATCACAATTTTAATCTGCTAGTCTGCAATCGCCAATCATTCTCCAGTCCGCAACGCTTATCCGCTCTTCTGTATTTTGAATAAAATTAAAACTAAATTAAAATTAAAATTCTAAAATCAATTTATTAGTTCGCTCAGAAATCTGTAACTTAATTAATTAGTTTTATTATTTATTTGAACTCCCATCCGCACAACAAACCTAATTAGAACATAAGTACAGAACTCTGAAAGAAATTTTTTTAACTAATCGCTCAGGTATCTGAAACAATTTAATTAATTTAGTTTGATAGTTTAAGCCATCCATTACGACAATGTTACCATAATACTGTAACATGCTCATCAGAGAGTCAAAATAGACTATAGGGCGACAATCTTCAGCAGAACCATTTTCCTGTTACATAATTATTACAATAATATAATTTGTTAGTAAAATCTATATCATTTTCACATTATCATTGGTTCTTATTTTTATTTGGATAGGAAGGACATTTCCAATTCCATCATATATATTGGTGTTACCTCAGCAGTTGAAACTGGAGTATTTAGGTTAATTATCCTGGGGTCTTCTCATCATATGCTGCATATAAATTTGCGTCCCTATATTTACAGATCCACCACCATCTAACGCGAGGGGTAATATTTATTTATTTTTTGACCCGACAGCATTTCATATACATACATTCGTGTATAGGGTAAATTATTATACAAATAAATAATTGAGTAAGTTAGATATTACCTACAACTTAGCTATAACGTATTAAAATTAAATCATTTAATAAATGTCTAAAAATAAATTTACTAGATAGGAATCTGTAACTATTAATTATTATTAATTATTATTAATTTTATTATTTATTTAAAATCCAGTCCGTACACCTATCAAAGTTAAAATAAAATTCAAAACTCTTTATTAATTAACTTACGGCTCCTGAATCTGTAACCATAAATTAAATTAATATGGTTTGCTAGATTAAGTACCCGTCAACCATTACGCTGATATTGGATTGGAATATGTTTATCAGAAAATCCAAATTATTCTCTTAAAACGTATTACATTCCAAAATTATGCAACATTTTATTAAAAATAAAATAAACTTTGCTTGTAAACCCTCTCCAACTATAATCATATTTACACTTATATAAGTAATTAAAACCAAACCTTTTCCATAAATTATTATTATTATTTTTATATTTCTGCAATACAATGTAATTGTAATGCAATGCCCGTATTATGGTCGTGATCAGGGATGCCACTTTACTACAAATGTAGTAGATCCGCTCCGACCTTCACCGTTCATAAATCAAAAAAGAACAATTGATATTGTCTTCAAAAAGCACCCTTAAATCCAAATACGAAACTTAATAAATTGAAATTACGCATGGATAACCCACAGGCACGTATGCACGACACACAGGCAATAAAGCAGGCAGGGACGCCACATAATGCAATGGAGCAGAAGCACCCCAAAAGTGAAGGAAATCAACACCCCTCGAAGCGAACCCTATTCAAGCAAACCAAACACGATCCAAACTCAACATTCAACCAAACATACATCTATTAGTAGCAAATAAACTCTAACACGAGAACCCAATCGTAAGCATCCAAAATACAAACTCTTTCAGAGCACCCTCAACAACGGAACACCAACCTTAAAAAAATAAAAATAGAAAGTACAGACATATCTCAACTGACTTTCAACAAACCGAAATTCATCCAAACACCCCACATTCCGGCGAATCCTCCAGGCCCCAACAAATCCCACTCGCGTCCAAAATTCCACATGCCAACAGAGGCTCCCAACCGCCACCGCAACTAAATTAACCCTCATGCCCGTCTCAATCAAATCCAGCTTCGAAAACGCCCCCCCCCCCTCCCCGCGAACCGCAGCAGTATCATGAGTCAAAGAACAAATCACTAGCATACCTACAAAAACCGCTTCCGACATCCTTCAATAATCCAACCAAAACATCAAAACCTCCCACCACTCTGCAAAACTGAATGCCTCCAAACCACCACTGCAAAACAGCTACGATCCCGCCGACATCCAAATATTTAGATAGTTCCAAATCCTCGCCACTAGAATCAAATACCCGCCCGACCCATCACAATCTTCCAGACTAAAACAACCCTCAACCGCAATCCCAAAATGTAACTCCGATAATGGAAGATACATACCCGTGTTCTGCACCAAATCTAAACACTCCTGTTCTACAAAATCCCTGAGGATGTGTACACCTTCTTTATTAACTATGTGTCACACACACGCACCCTTTCGAATTGGAATACAGAAAACAAATTTCCAGAAATTTAAATATTCCACCAACAACTGAAAGAACAATTTTTACGCAAAAAAAAAAAAAATTCGCTAAAGAATCTAAATCATGCTAAAGCGGGAACCTCAAAAAGTACGAAAATTTTTGCTAATTTTAGAATCGAGACAATGGAATTATTGTTGATAGATTGGATAAAAGGCTCAATCCAAAAAATATTACATTTAGTACGTCGATCATCCAAACCAAAGCTAAGAGTATTTGCGGGCCTCTTGTCAACTAAATAACGAAGAAACAAATACTTTCCAATATAGTCGGAGTTGGTTCCAAAATTTTAAAAATCGGAACGAATTCCTAAATATTAAAACTTCAGGTGAGTCTGCTAGCGCAGACACAGCTGCACCAAACTTCATTCTGCAAACAATTAAAAGCGTCGTTGCAGATGGCCATTTAAGCCATCAACTATTTAACGACGAAACAGCTTCTTATTACTTGAAAATAACGCCCTCGCGAACATATTTGACCACAGCAGAAAAACAGGCTTCCGGCTTTAAAGCAGCAAAAGACCGTTTGACGCTTCTGCTTGGTGGTAATGTCGTCGGCGACTTCAAGTTAAATCCTTTGCTAATTTACCATTCGGAGAACCCGAGAGCTTTAAAGGGTATCACAAAAACAAGTTTACTTGTTGTTTGAAGAAGTTATAGAAAGGCTTAGGTTACTGCCAGTCTCTCTACACGAAATGACAAGTTTTCAACATTAGCAAATCTTGGGATGGAGTCAGCGACACCACCAAGTCTGGATCGTGGAAAAAGCCTTGGTCGAATCAGTCCACCAGTTCTATTGAAGATGCAGCTGAAGTACAAACTCAAATCATCAACATGGCCAAAAAAACTGGCTTCATAGATGCTGATCCGTCTGACGTAGAAAATTTATTAACCTAGCAGGATAAATGATGAAAGTATTTCATCATCTGATAAGATTACATTACATTAAAGTATTCAAATATACAATGAAAAAACATGCCGGCAACGTAAAAAGTACAATGTATTTAAATTACATTTAGAATTTAAATACATTGTACCCCGCACAGAACCAACATATTCCCTCATTACACATTTGAATACTTTTTAGACTTACGTCGTTTCAAGTAACGTTAAACTTTTCAGGAACGCATCCACGACGTAAGTCAAAGATCGCCTGTATATATGTATATGATAATCTACGACGTAAGTCAAGGATCACCTGTATATATGTATATATAACAACTGCATAAAATATATAAAATAAAAATAAACAAAAAATTCTCTAATAAACATAGGAAACAGAATTTTGATGGACGAAACGAAAATTCTGTTATATACATAATATGAATACCTAGGCATTTTAATGAGACAGTCGTGTGTAAATTTGCGTTTTCAACAATCAAATAATGATGTATATACAACACAAACACAATCCAAAAATTTAAAAAAATAAAATGTAATTCGACAATTACATTGAATATATTAACATTTTCCTACACAACGATCGCACAATGGCAGTGATCGTGTTAAAATTTAAATATACAAAATCCCTACTACTGTATGTTTTGAAAGATAAACCAAAATATAAAAAAACATCTAAAGGAAAGGGGAATAAGAGAATTGTATGAAGAGCGATGTGCTAGGCAAACGAAAGAAGACGAGACATACAAAGCATGCGATCGCTTTCAATGAAATACTGTGGTGTGCGTGTGATTTGAAAATTGATGTACATAAAACACAAAGCCAAATCGTTATATATTACAAATTACAATATTAAACATATAACGGAGAAACAAGTAGAAACGGAGAAACAAATGTAACACAATAATACCAATACTTGTATAAAGCATTGCCTGTGAGATGTCAATGCGTTATAGCGTATGGAGATGTAATAGTATCGTACAAAATGTAATTAAATACAACACAACACAATATAATATAATTTATAATGTAATAACAATAATAATAAAATATAATATAATAATATAATAGCGATACTCATCTGTGATCCGATTTAAAACCACGCACACACAACAAACGAATTTATTTTATTTTATTTAATAACACCGAGAGGAAAAAAACACGTCCAGATGGTGCACAGGAATACCGTTACTTTAAACACGACCGTTATCAGATACTTACTAACGCTTTGGGAGCGGTCATATTAAGCCGGCTAAAACTCAGGGAATCGGGAGTGGGAAATCCCAAAGACGTATAGTAAGTCTTGAAAGACCGCTAGGGAAACAGGATTTAGTGAAAGGATAGAAAACTGATTAACAACGTAACATGTACTTACCGAGCACCATTCTTATTTTCAAGCCTCACTAGCACTTCATTATCAATTTAATTAACTAAATTCACAAAAAAAAAACTTCCCAAAAACAAATTCGATCGAAAATTCGACGTAAGCAAAACTAAAGATAAAACAAAAATTGCAATTCACATTTGATTGTTTTTTTTCCTTTACTGTGATAAAAAAAAATAATAATAATAACAATAATTCACAATAATCCAAAAAAAAAATTAAATATCAACTAAATCGATCGACCCCATACCCCTAAAATTAAATTATTATACATTTTTTTTCCTTAACTAGAATAATATTATAATTTATACAAATTTTTAAATATAAATTTTCTTATCCTAATATGATGTTATCACCGTCATCTTGATGTTTATAAGCCATGTGCATTTGGGCACCTTCATAAATATTATTATAATTATTTTTTTTTATTTTATTCTTTGCTATCTTTTTTGGGGCTCAAGGCTCTCCCAGCTCGTTCGCAGTTCGCTTTTTTACGTCCTACTTTACGCCTTAACGGCATGGAAGATGGGTCGGCCCATGAGTTCTGCACTCCAACAGGGGGTCATAGATGTGTTCATTAACACCACCGATCGTAATCAGATGGTGAAAAATCTCTTTTGCATCCTGCCCATATCGGGAATCGAACCCGGTACCTCCCGCACCAACTGCCACAGCTTTAACCACTGAACCACTGAGTTCTGTGATAAATTTTATTTAGATGTTTTTTTTTCTTGAAAGTATCCACCCCACAAAAATCACAAAGATGTTTGACGACACGTGTAGTTATGTGTTTTTTTCTTATTAAATATCTAATTTTTTTTTTTATTTCTTTGATGCCGTAATTATTATAGGCTATACAAATTAACGCCTTAATGCCGTTTTGTATTCACACAATTGTACTGTTTTTTTTTATATTGAGTTTATTATAATTATATAAAGTTCTTATATTATTATGGTTATTATTATATTTATATATATATATATATATATATATATATATATATATATATATATATATATATATATATATATATATATATATATGTATATATATATATATATATATATATATATATATATATATATATATATATATATTTATATTTATTTATATATATATATATATATATATATATATATATATATATATATATATATATATATATATATATATATATATATATATATATTTATATATATATATATATATATACATATATATGTATATATATATAAATATATATAAATATATATATATATATATATATATATATATATATATATATATATATATGTATATATATATATATATATTAATATATATATATATATATATATATATATATATATATATATATATATATATATATATATATATATATCTTAAAATCTTTTATTTTCTTAAAGGAACACACAGCATAAAAAAACTGCTTTTGTCGTTCTAATATTGAAACACCACCAAACACGTTCTTGTTACTATCAACTTTTTTTTCCGACTTTTAATTTTTACTGAATCGTTCAATGATCAATTCCATAATGACCCCACCTGATATCAATCTCAGTACCTTTTAATCTTATCCCGTTTCTACTTTCTTCCAGTTTTTGTTTGTTTGTGTGTTTGCTCCCATACCATTACGGATGATAATGTTAACTAGGCACATTACTAAATAGCAATACATGTACATGAATTATATAAATACAAACGAATTATAATTTCCCAGACATGACTTTAGAAAAAAAAAACATAAATTTGAAATTTTGACATAATGTATCAAGAACCAGAATCATCGGTACAAATCGTGGGGACGACCCATACCCAAGAGATGTCTCATTAGCCGGGCAAGAAAACTCAAATTGAAAAGAGTAACGCAATTGTAAACATGGAGTGTTCACTGCCGAAAAGCTCAAGAAAACCGAATAACGATATAATGAGCAGTATTTTAAGGTTAAGTTCGAATGTCTTTCGAGTGATAAATTCCTAGTACCTTACCGTTTACATTTTTTAATTCATAACCTACACTCCCTATTGGTTTACTTATATAGGCTTCGATGAACTTAGGAGCTAATTTAGAGGAATATTTTGTAATAGCGTCACTCAACTTAAAATTTCGCACGAAGACTTTTTGACCTATATTAAAAACACGATTTCTGCTTCGTAGATTATACCGTTTAGCACTGCGGTCATACGCCGTTTTTAAATGCAGTAAAACCAATTTTTGAACGTTTGTTAGTATATCACATTTAAATTGGAGTGGCAGGCTATAAAACTAAGTTCTTCTAACTCCCTCAGCAAAGTATAGTTACATCCGTGGGATACAAAATGTTGCCCGAAAACCAAATTTTTTTTTTTTTTTTTTTTTTTTTTTTTTACGGTTTTTACAGGCCATTATTGGCCCGTACCGTGTCAACAATCTGACTCCATCGGTTTCGATCACGAGCCAGCTCTTCAAACCGTTGTAGGCAGTTTGAAGATGCCAGATCGCTCTCTACGCCGTGGAGCCATCGTCGCCGACAGCGACCTCTTCGCCTACCGAAAGGTGGTTCTCCCTTAAAGGTTCGCTGTATCATTCGGTTCGGATCAGCACGCAGAACGTGTCCGAGCCAGCGTACTCGCTGTCCTTTAATTTCATGCACGATATCAGGAATTTGCATTAAATTCCTGATCTCGTGATTGAAAAGAACTCGGTAAGCGCCATCGACGTCGCGTTTTGGGCCAAATATCACACACATGATTCTTCTCTCGAATGTAAGAAGCCATCTTTCGTACTCATCTGTCAAGGTCCAACTCTCACATCCATACATGACAACGGGTCTGATCAACACTCTGTACAGTTTCAGCTTATCCGTATTTGCAAGATATTTTGATTTCAGCAGTGGACGTAGAGGATACAAAGCCTGAAGGTACTTGAATCTCATCACTCCTTCAAACGTGTGGTTACCACTACTGAAATCAATTGCGTCTTGGTCTCGAAAACCCGAGATTAGATTTTTGGTTTTTGACTCGTTGATTTTGAGACCAACGGAAGCTGAACACTGTTCCAGTGGATCAAGTATCTCTTTCACTCCGTTGCCATTTAATCCAATCACATAGATATCATCTGCATATGCAAGAAGTTGATTGGATTGTTGGAATAAGATATTGTCCTGAGGTGTTTCACTTTAACGAAGGATGTATTCCAACATGAGATTAAAAAGTATCGGGGACAGCGCATCTCCTTGTCGAACACCGGGATTGATTACAAAAATTCTCGATAGCTCTCAACTTTGACACAGCATTGTGACTGCGTTACTGTCATTTTACACAGATGTACATATTTTTGTGGTATTCTTAGGCATTCAAGCGCATAGCCTCTCTCGGTTGATCGAGTCATAGGCTTGCTTGAAATCTAGGAACACCTGGTGTACATCGCGAGATGTTTCATAGTACTTGGAAAGAATCATCCGCAGCGAAAAAACTTGATCAGTGACTGACCGATTTGGACGGAATCTTCCTTGGTAGTCACCGACAATTTCCTCCGCTAGAGGAGTAATTCTTCCCAAGATGATGTATGACAGTAACTTGTATGCTGTGCAAAGGAGAGCTATATTGCAATAATTCTCTCATTTCAAGCGGTCACCCTTCTTGAAAATTGGGCATAACGCGGCCACTTTCCATTATTCGGGTATAACTTCATTTCGCAATACCAATCGATTTTTCTTTAATTAAATAAGTGTCTGCGACCAGGTTGTGCTTACCTGCTATTTGTTGCACGTCCGTCGTAAACTGAGCGATATAGTCTAATTGTCTAGTCTGCCGTTGACTCTTATCGCTCAGGAAGGTTATTGTCGTGGTAAGAAGCCTTTGATCTATGTAGATGGTAAATTACCTATCTTCTACAAAATATCAAAAATGTTTTATTGCTAAATAAATAACGAGAAGTTCTCTGTCAAAGGCTGAATACTTCATTTCTGCTGTTGATAATTTTCTGGAAAAGAATCCAAAAGGTGGCCAACATCCATTATTCAATAGTTGCAACACTGCGCCAACGGCAATGTTTGACGCATCTGTGGAGGTCTGGTTGGTCAGAGGATGGGCTAACATTGTTATGTTAGCAAGCGCACTTTTAATTTGGGCGAACGATTGATTACAGTCGTCAGGCCACGAGAACTTTTTGCTGTTCTTTGGCATCTTATTTAGATGTGCCAAGTGTGAGTGAATAGAGGACAGCAATCCGGCTAACTTTGGAATGAATCTATAATAATAATTGTCATTCCGACGAATCGCTGAATTTGTTTAATTGATGTTGGAGCAGGAAATTCATTTATGCCTTCAACTCGCCTTGGAAAGGGTAGTATGCCATCTGCAGATATGTGGTGGCTGAGGAACTCTAGAGCCGGTATTCCAAATTCACATTTTGAAATTTGGATGTTTATTTCAAATTCGACTAACTTCTCAAACAACTGTTTGAGATGAAGTTTGTTCTCTTTCTCGTTTTTACGAGTTCTCGTTTCAAATGTCGTCTATATAAACGAATACAAAATCTAGACCTTTGACAACTTCATTCATGAAGCGTTGAAATGTTTGCGCAGCATTCCGAAGACCAAAAGGCATTCTCGTAAATTCGAATAACCCAAATGGTGTGGTATTTGCCGTTTTAGGCACGTCTTCGGGCGCAATGGGTATCAGATGATAAGCTCTTACCATGTCAATTTTCGAAAAAACTTTGCATCCTTCAAGGTGCATCGAAAAATTTTGAATATGTGGAATCGGATATCGATCCGGTTCAGTGACGGCATTTAGGCCTCGATAGTCTCCACATGATCTCCAATCAGTCCCATTTTTCTTCTGAACCATGTGAAGAGGTGATGATACCGCAGAAGATGACGGTTGGCATATACCCAGACGACGTGGTCTCGAAAAAGGCAACCGGCCTTTTGTATAAATATGATGAACCACACTGTGTTTTGCTGGACGATTATAATTTGGTTCTTCAGTGAGTGATGGATACATCTTCAAGAGTTCACCATAACCATTTCCGACGGTTGGGAGTGTTGGTGTAGGTGTATTGACCTTAGCAGTCATTGCACTGACAGTTGGACTTGTCGTAGGATCAAGTAATTGTCTTCCACGCAGGTCGACAAGAAGACCATATTTCGCCAAGAAGTCAGCACCAATAATTGGTCTGTCTACTGACGCGATCGTAAATATATGAGGAAATTGTCGCCGTAAACCAACATCTACATTCAATAATTTGGTCCCGTATGTATTAGTTATTGAACCGTTGGCGGTGGAAAGTACCAAGCTTGAATTTTTATTAGATTTCCTTGGAAATATTTTACGAGTAAAACGGAAATATCAGCTCCAGAATCTACAAGAAAGAGAGTATTGTTCGTTGCATCTCTGATAAAAAGGCGGCGGTTATGACGTATCCGATTGCTCGCCGCACTCGCAATTGGATTTATTGGTTTTTTGAGTCGTGATTGTTTTTTGTAGATACATATTTGTTATTTTTTTTGCAAGGTAAGTAACACTTCCAAGCATCACTGCCGAATTTATGGTGGTAATAGCAGAGTCCTTGATTGTCGATGAAACGACGTCTGCTTCCGCTACGTAGTCTTCCATAAGAATAGCGAGATCGACTTCGCGGTCTTGGTGAGCGGTTGCGTCCTACTGCCATTCTTTCGAATTTTGACTCCATGCTAGCTAGCCTAGCTTCGAGTCTTGCGAACACAGTCTGTTCATTCGGTGCAGTAAGGCGCTGGGAACTAGTCGAGGGTATGTTTTGAACTGACGATACGCTGGGTTCAGTGGCTTCGTAGATCCTATCAGTAATTTCTAATATTTCATCAATTGGCTTGTCGCCACAGTATCTCATAGCTTACTCTTTGCTTATATATTATTGTGCTTTCATTCCAGATTGATAAGAAAAAACTCCGGTTTTGCTGACGATTTATCTTTGGAGATAATATGGCTCCAGTTTTTTCATTTCTTCTGTGTACTGAATAATAAAATCAGCAAGATCCCAAAATTGTTTGAAATTGCGTTCCCTATTTTGCGTTGTTTTATCTGAGCATTTCATAGTACAATTAACACAAGCTGGCCCCATTTCTCGCCCCTTAACTTGTTTACCCTTTGAATTAATGTAAGAAATCCCCTTGTTCTACGATTTTTTGGACAAAACTGTTTGCCAAAGTTCCTGGTTTTTTTGCGCTTTCTTACTTTTAAATGCTTTGGGGTGGTATTATCTTGATAATTGACAGCGATGTTAAATTTCGGTGTAATGGGGCTCCATGCTAGGCTGTGGAGTTCTAAACATTTTTGGAGAGTGTGATGATTCATGTGATGGGCGAATCGGTGTTAAATCCAGGTTCGATGCTAATGTTGTGATAATTTGTAGAAAAGCATTAAAAAAATTCAGTTAATGTTTTTTTCATTCTTAATTAAATACAGACCATAGCAAGGGTAAACTTCACTTTCCGAATCTGATACTTTATTGTCTGCCGGCAGATATTCGCTTTCGCTGTCACTGAAATCTTTCAATTATTTTACCGTTTAAAAGTTTTGAAGTGTTTTTTTTTTCAAACCTGATCCCGAAGAATCGGATTTATTAATCTGTCCCAATATTCCGCAATGTCCATCTTCCACTTTATCCTCACATTCAACCAAAGGCTCAGTTGCTTCAAAAAATTGGATAACTTTTAATGATTATTTAATTACTAAAAATCGTTTGTAATAGTCTTACCGGAATATTCCTTAATTTTTTCCTGAGCTAATTTTAACATTTCTCGCGCTCTGGAAGTCATTTTGCACAAATCCACCCTTTTAAATGTTACACGCACAAATGACAAAACTCTAGAGTGTTATGGCTAGATATAAGTTAGAGGTTGATTTTATAGAGGTTTTAGAAGTTTGCACTACGAGTTCAATGAATCGAATTTTCCCGGACTCCCCACATGAAACTAGACCCAAATTTTTTTCTAGTGATAGCCATTGACAAACCGCTTAAAATAAACTTATGTCTAGCCATAACACTCTAGAGGTTGATTTTATAGAGATTTCTGAATTTCTTCATTATTACATATGAATATTTTAGTTAGTTTTTATATAAGTGTTTTACCGTTAGTTTGAGAATTTGTCGTAGCATTAAATTATTTTTTAGCTAGAAAATGTCGGAGAAAAATTTTTGGTTAGAAATCAATCAATAAAATATAACATTTTTAACTTTCGGCTGGAATAGCGAAGACACTATCTGCCTTATCCATTTTTTTATTTTTTCGGCTGGAAACTTTCGACTAACTTTAAAAGCATTATACTTTCATCATTAGGTTAGTACATTTTCTACGTCAGACAAATCAACATCTATGAAACCAAATTTTTTGGCCATATTGATGATTTGAGTTTGTACTTCAGCTACATCTTCAATAGAACTGGTGAACTGATTCGACCAAAGCATTTTCCACGATCCAGATATAGTACCGCTGACTTCATCCCAAGATTTGCTAATATTGAAAACTGCATGTCATTTCGTGTAGTTTTTCGATTAATCTTTTACAGTGACCTCGTTTTCTTCGGATCTTCGGTCACTTTCAATAAACATTTCAAATCAGTAAAGAGACTGGCGGTAACCCAAGCCTTTCTATAGCTTCATCAAACAACCAGTAAACTTGTTTTGGTGATACCCTTAAAGCTATCGGGTTCTCCGAATGGTAAATCAGCAAAGGATTTAAATTTCAAGCCGGAAGCATCTTTTTTTGCTATGACGTTATTTTCAAGTACTAAGAAGCTGTTTCGTCGTTAAATAGTTGATGGCTTAAATGCCCATCTGCAACGATGTTTTTAATTGTTTGCAGAATGGCATTTGCTGCAGGTGTGTCTGCACTAGCTGACTCACCTGAAATTTTAATATTTAGGAATTCGTTCCGATTTTTAAAATTTTGGAACTATATTGGAAAGTATTTGTTTCTTCGTTACTTAGTTCGGCAAGAGTTCCGAAAATACTCTTAGCTTTGCTTTGGATGATCGACGTACTAAATGTAATATTTTTTTGAATTGCCCCTTTTATCCAATGTATCAACAATAATTGCATTTTCTCGATTGTTGGAGTTCAAAAATTAGCAAAAATTTTCGCACTTTTTGAGATTCCCGCTTTAGCGAATATTTTTCTCTTGCGTAAAAATTGTTCTTTCAGTTGTTGGTGGGATGTTTAAATTTCTGGAAATTTGTTTCTGTATCCCAATTCGAAAGGATGCGTGTGTGTGACACATAGTTAATAAGGAAGGTGTACACATTCTCAGCCATTTTGTAAGACAGGAGTGTTTAGATTTGGTGCTGAACACGGGTATGTATCTTCCATTATTGGAGGTACATTTTGGGATTGTGGTTGAGGGTTGTTTTAGTCTGGAAGATTGTGACGGGTCGGGCGGAGATTGGATTTTAGTGGCAAGGATTTGGAACTATGTAAATGTTTGGGTGTCAGCGGGATTGTAGCAGTTTTGCAGTGATGGTTTGGAGGCATTCAGTTTCGCAGAGTGGTGGGAGGTTTTGATGTTTTGGCTGGATTTTTTGAGGATGTCGCTCGATTCTGGAGTGGGCTGGGGTTCTTGGTGAAAGCGGTTTTTGTAGGTTTTTGTAGCTGCATGCTGGTGGTTTGTTCCTTGACTCATGGTACTGCTGTGGGGAGAGGGGGGGCTTGAAGTGGGTTTCGAAGCTGGATTTGATTGGGACGGGCATGAAGGTTGAGCTAGTTGCGGTGGCGGTTGGGAGCCTCTGTTGGCATATGGGGTTTTGGACGCGAGTGGGATTTTTTGAAAGCTGAAACCGAAACCAAGATTTCGGTTTGTTGAATGTCAGTTGAGATAAGTTTGCAATTTTTATTTTTATTTTTGTGTAGGTTGGTGTCCTGTTGTTGAGGGTGCTCTGAATGAGTTGGTATTTTGGATGCTTACGATTGGGTTCTCGTGTTAGAGTTTGTTTGCTACTAATAGATGTATGTTTGGTTGAATGTTGAGTTTGGATCGTGTTTGGTTATTTGCTTGAATGGGGTTCGCTCCGAGGGGTGTCGATTTCCTCCACTTTTGGGGTATAAAATAATAATAATATCATAATTTATGAAAATGGTTTGGTTTTAATTACTTATATAAATGTTAATATGATTAAAGTTGAAGTGGGTTTGCAAGGAAAGCAAACTCCAGTTTTAACTGTTGAGGTAACACAAATACATATGATAGAATAAGAAATGTCCTTCCTATCCAAATAAAAATAATAACCAATGTTAATATGAAAAGGATATAGATTTTACTAACAAATTATATTATTGTATAATACTAATTATGTAACAGGAAAATAGTTCTGCTGAAGATGGTCGTCCTAGTCTATTTTTCATGGCCTTAACTATCATACCAAATTAATTTAATTTTTTCAGATACCTGATCCATAAGTTAAAAATTTTTTTTCAGAGTTCTGTACTTATGTTTTAATAAGCTTAGTTTTGCGGATGGGAGTTAAAATAAATAATAAAATTTATTTATTGAGTTACAGATAAAGAATTACTAATAAATTTATTTTAGAATTTTAATTTAGTTTTAATTTTATTCAAAATACAGTAGAGCGGATAGATGTTGCGGACTGGATAATGTTGACTGGCGATTGCAGACTAGTAGATTAGAATTGTGATTGTCTTGTGATAATAGTTGTTTAGTACCGACTGTCATGGTGTCTGTAACCGGGTCGCTCTTTCCATACCTTCGTATCCTTACCTATCGTTTAATGTAAACGGCTGTAGGAATAGGTCCGACGTTTTCCGGGATTCTTGTCTTGGTCCTACAGTCCTATCAATGAATCAGTCAATCAGTTCTGACGATGCTATTCATATATTTTGATGCATAGCAAGGAATCCTGTATCAATTATGTCCTTTAAACGGAAAGAATGAAACTCGTGGCCGCGGCGTGATGAGAAATTCTTTTAATCATTAAGCAAAGCGAAAATAAAAGCAAAAGCGGAAGTATCAAATTTATGAAATGAATTAAAACATTATAAATTTAGTTTAAAATATTTATTTATTTTAATAATTTGATTTATTTGTAAACTTAATAAACATTTATATTTTTTACTTAATTTTATTTATATTATTACTAATATTATTAACTACTATTAAATATATATAAAAAAAATCTCTTAAATTAAATTATTAAAAACTATTTCAACGAAACAAAACAATATAATTATTAAAAACTAAATAAATCTTATTTTTGAAGCCTTCCAAATAAATCGTTGACAGAAGTATTGGAAATATCGTACTTTGTTGTAATATTAAAAAAATACTTTTGAATGAACATCCAAACGGCTAAGGATTGGAATGGAAATTTCAAATTAAAAAAACGTGTGATCGCAAAAATTGTTTCGATTCCTCGAAGCACAGAATACATTTTGTATTTAATTCCGTCAAAATACACAACAATTTGAGTTGGATTTGGCAAAGTACCGGTGATGAGAAGCAATGGTTGGATGGAATTTTGCTTCTCCAACTGGTACATCAGTTTTTCCTCTACTTTCTTGGCTGTAGCACCAACCAGGATGAAACTTTTTTGAACATCTTGGGGACTGAATGTTATTTGTATCATTTTATTGTTTTTAATCCTCACCTTCCTCTCTGTTGAACCAAAAATGTGGTGTATAAGATGAAATAAAGTAGCTGCCAAACCATCTAGAAAAATTAAGGAAATGGATTTTTATGTTATAATAAGAAATTATTGATATATATATATATATATATAAATATATATATATATATATATATATATATATATATATATATATATATATATATATATATATATATATATATATATATATATATATATATATATATATATGTTTATCTATAATGCATAATATGTGCCACGATTATACTTACTTTCATTATAATTGTCGCGGCATTTAAGTGTTGCTAGTAAATTTAGATCCGTAACTCCATTAACTTTCTCTTCGAGTATCGGGATGATTTTGTCCAAAAATGGCGAAAACTTGGTGTTCATGCTGCATACGTTTGGATATTGTCTTCGAAAATCAATCTGAATCTTGAGAAATAAATATATAATTATTATGCATAACAATTATTTACCACCAAACAATATCGAACCAATTTATAACCTAACGGTTTTTGATATTGCGGCCATTTTGTAAATATTTCTTCTATCGTAGCACCTGAGTCAATATGTGTTTTCCTAATATGATGTGTAATGCCCCAATGGTACTCAATTTCCGACCAACTGCAGTTGTCGGTAACCAAGGCGTTGATACTTCTTTTGCAGTCACCTGGACTACCTGTCAAAGAGAAAACGAAACAAACTGTTAATTTATTTAATTTTCAAATTATTGTATATTTTATTAAATACCTATTGACCTGTTTATAAGTTGCTCTAATTCTGTGTAATTTGGCTTAATTGGCAATATACCAACTTTCCTTAACATCCTTATTTGGTTGTAATAGTTTTCGTATACTTTTCCCTTTGGTGACATTCCTTCTGATTTGTAATAATATGTTACCTATGAAAGCATATTTAATAATTAAAATTTTATATTATTTAAAATTGTTTTCGAATTGGTAATAACCTTACTTTCCGTTGGAAACGTCTCAACTATTTTATCACCGATTATATTACCAAGTTCACAAGTCATTTGAATTTCGCTATTTATAATTTCGATAGCGATGATATCAACTAACTTGACACGAAGATCACTTGTTAATTTGTTCGAAATTTTATAATAATTTTGAATAAAATTTCCGTCCACTGTATTATTTAAAATATCGTCTAAATTAAATGGTTTTTGACTTGCCGGTGTTTCCAGTAAAAATTGAGCGGCCAAACTTTGGTTACCTGAGTTTGAGTTGCCGCCCGTTGTCGTTGTGTTGGGAAGAGATTCCAACCAAAGTTTATGATGCATGGTGAACTTAATTTGGACCCCTAAGTTGAAATGATTCATAAAAGTTTTTTGGTATTCCCCCAGATACCTAAACGCTTGAATGTCCATGCCCAGTTCTGAAATAAATATAATTTAATTTTATGTGTTCAGCAATTTATGCCAAGATATGCTTACCAATACATTTCGGATACATTTCGTGTAAGTTCCAAGAATATAGCAATGCGTAAAGTTCATTATCCTCCCTATGAGAAACCGATGGCCCTGCTGGTTGTGATAGTTCTTGTTGCTCTACAAATGGTTCGGTAGTTGAAGCACTAGCCCATTGAGGTTGATATGTTTCGAATATTGGGTGGTTGTTAAATAAATCTATTCCCATTGATGGTTGTTGAAGAAGTTGATTTGTGGTGTCAGTATTTTTTTCGGCTTGTAAATCCAAATCCATTAATGCATGTGATTCTTTATCCATGTTAAAAATATATATTTGATTTAATTTATAAAAATAAACTTTATTTATCTACCACTCTAACACAATATTTTAACAAATTAAGTAATTTAGATATTTGTAAAGTTTCATCTATCTACTGAATGAGACAACAAAGATAATTGAGCGAGTTGTTACAAAACGAGAAGTATTAATACCAATATCCCTTCCCACAACAGTTACAACGAAAATATTAGAAAGTGGGAAACTTAAACTTTTTCTTCAACATTCTATGCATATTATACTAATAAATAATATATTATTATAATATATATATACATATATATATATATATATATATATATATATATATATATATATATATATATATATATATATATATATATATATATATATATATATATATATATATATATATATTTATATAAATATATATATATATATATATATATTTTATATTATATATATATATATATATATATATATATATATATATATATATATATATATATATATATATATATATATATATATATATATATATATATAAATATATATATATATATATATATATATATATATATATATATATATATATATAAATTAATATATATATACATATGTGTTTATATATATATATATATATATATATATATATATAGGTATAAGTTTGGAAATCCCATTTATTTGTTTTTTTTTTTCAAATTTTCCTACGACGAAGATATATATTCCTTTGATGGTTCTTGTTAAAGTAAGCGGTGGTCAATCAAATAATATAATATTAATATAATAATTTCCTGTTAAGTTGAGATATGGCTACAAATTTCATATGCTAGAAAATGAGTATTAAGTCAAATGAGTATTGATACTAACCAACGCATATTTGATTAACCCAGACCATTATATGTAATTTGGGAGAACAAATAAATTGATTAACAGTAACTCCTAGTTTAATTTGCCATCGACATTCTTAATTTATTTCTAATGTATGTATTTCAGAACTAAAGCATATAGGTTGAGGAGGAATGCCAATAGTAAATAAGTGGACCAGAATGAAGAATTACTTTATGGTAGTGGACTTAAATATGGTGCTTTGGTTTTATTTTTGATATCGTCGTCACAGTTGGAATTTGTACAATTTGAACCATTCCTATTTTACACAAAGATTGAGTTTCGAGTACTTTATGTACTTTTCAGAAACAACAAAAATGATAACGAGAGAAAGATTTACTGACCACACACATAATTAAATCCTAAATTATCTCATATTATCAATGAGGATTTGATACATCATTTGACAAAAATTTTTAACCGAATAAAAAGTGAAAATTTTCCTCAAGACACAATTCGAAAATATTTCGCTATAATGAAAAAAATTTAATGTGTTCATTAAATAATTTAAAGTGAGAAGAAAAGTGTTAACAAAAACCTCAATACATTTTATATCCAAATTCGTCAAAGTAATTAAATTCGTATTGAAATAAAATAAATATAAAATCTTCAATTTGAGATTATTGAACTCTGTAATTAAATTATTTAACGAGATAAGTCAGTTATTGCAGTTTGTACTGATTTTATAAATTACTTCTGTATAAAATATAGAAGATTACCGATTATAGTTCATGTATCGATTGTCTTATCCGCTTATCATTTCATTCAATCACTGAATTCTTAATAATCACTGAATTCTTAAATCTTAGTATAAGTCAGGGGTGGCAAAACTTTCAAGTCTTGCGGGAGTTACGTGCTGCTGCCTTCACAGAACCAGTTATATCCAGCGAAGCTGTCTAAACGAAGTCTGCTTCACATCATAATTAATGTCACATAAATATCCAACGATGCTGTCTTAACGAAGTCTGCTTCATATCATAATTTATATCATATCACATAATTAATTATCTCAGGTTCTAATTCTAATATTTATAATCGTCACATTAAAAGATCGCAATAAATTGTTTCTGTTTAATATCAATATATAATTTTCATATAATAATATCGCAATCTTTTTCTAAGAAATTTAAAGTAAAGTAAACAAACTACTTAAAGATGATCTGTTTCATATCATTATAATTGTCATATAGTAAAATTGCTAATTCTAAGAATTTTAATGTTATTGTAATTTTTAATGTAATGAACACTTCCTTGTTCATTACCCATCTCATCCCTACTCTTTTTATTGTGTTAAATAATTTAATATATAAGAACAAATCAAATCAAGAAAAGATCAGAATTAATGTGACTATCAAAATATAAAGTTTATAGATAAATAAGTTGTGTTAAATAAAAAGTTAAGTTAAATTTAATTTTATCTTTTTTTATTGTCGACTGCATATAAGAAAAAACATTACTGGCGCAGACGGTAGGATAATTTTTATTATTACATAGTGATTAACTAAAAAGTGAATTTGAACTGTTGTGAAAGTATTGACTTTGTTGTGTTAAGTGCAGTGCAATTAACAATTTGGGCGGTTTATCCAAAGTAGTGGCAAAATAACTGGAACAACTGGGACAAACCACACTAAATTATTTCGACGGTTTATCGAAATATGGTTATTCACTCAACCTACATTTTCGTTTTGATGGTTTCATGGTTAGTGATTTTAGAGCAATAATTCCTAAAATTCCCTTCCCTATTCAAGCGTAGATTATTCTCACGATCTCGATAAGACAAGATTCCGTGGTTTACGGAATAAATAAATTTAAACAAAAATTTTAAAATAAATTTTTTTTCCTCTTATTCTGTGCAAAAAAATTAATAATTTGTGAAAAAAAAAGTGAAAAATAATTTGAGTACTTATAAGTAAAAAAAAAAAAAAATATTTAAATAAATAAATAAAAATGTTATATAATATTTCGTTCACGGTTTATGGACGAATTAATTAAAAATTTAAATAATATTAATCTATAAAATAACGACTTGGACAGTGAAGACGAAACTAAAATTTTAAACATGACGCAAATAACTGCACAACAACTTGATGCAATGGTTAACCTTTTAAAGTTACCAGATTGTATTAAAGATCTTCCAAAATTTAGTGGAAATAAACATACTTTACATGAATTTCCAGAAAGTGTTGATGAAATTAGAACAGCTTGTGGTAATTTGTTACCCAAAACTTTCTTAAGAGCAATTCGAAACAAAATCGTAGATAATGCGGATGAAGTTTTAATAATGTATGGTACACCACTTGAATGGGAGCTAATTAAAGAAAACCTCATCACCCATTACGCAGACAAACGGGATGAAACCAGCTTTATTAGGGATCTACATAGTTTATATCAAGGATCCGATACTATTGAAAGATTATTTTCAAGAGTAATCGACATCCAATCAACCTTAATTAACCATGTTAAGGTACAGGAAAAAATTCAAACAGTAGTAGTAGTCAAAGAAAATTTATTTAAGAAAATTTGTTTAGCTGCATTTCTTGCAGGTATTAAAGAACCAATGGGTTCAATGATACGTGCCAGAAACCCCGAAAATTTAGCCGATGCATTTTCACTTTGTTTAAGTGAACAAAACATTCATTATATACGACACAAAAATTTCTCTATCCCTAACAACAATATCAATTTTAACAAAAAAATTTTGCCTGTAGAACAAACTTCTTATTTAAGTCATGATTACAACAAATTACAAAGACCATATCACAATACATATTATCGCACTTTGCCAAATGCCCATAACACATATTACAATCATAAACCATTCAATAATCCACAATTTCCACCAAATTACCCTCAGAATCCAAAACTAAAAATATATCAAAAACCAGAACCAATGGATACAACTTCCAATAACAACAATTATAGACAACCAACAAGATTCAATCAACCACCACCTAATTGGCAACCACATAGACCAACGCAATAACAATTTAAATCATATTTAAAGCTACAGAAATACGGAACATGGAAGGTGAAAATTATGAATCAGAAGACCCACCTGAATCAACAGATGATCAAGAATATACACCATACACTCAAAATGTAGACTATTACCAAAATTATGAACCCGAAATGGAAATAAATATGATTTCGGATAATACATCTAGAATTTCGGAATCTTCCAATTCAGACAATATTCCTACATACTCTAACAATGATCTTAACATTTACATTCCAACAAAAATAACCCCTATGGAATTCAAAACTGGTCACTATCACCCAGAAGAAATTTTCCCAAAACCAGATCACAAAAATATGAATAAATATATTAAAGAAAATAACAAAAACTATGAAAAATTATGCAACCTAATACACCAACGAAATCATAGAGAAAAAGAAAAACTAATAAATAAATTAAACAAAAAATGCGTTAACCCTCCTGAACTAAAACCAAACGAAATAATATATAGTAAAAATAACAGAAGAAATAAATTATATAACCCATTTACTAAACATAGAATTTCCCAAAATAATAAAATGACAGTTACAACCACTAATAAGAAAAGAATTTATAAAACTGACATGAAAAATCTATTACAGGATTTATAATACACAGACATCATCCATGGACATTACAAATTACAATGACAACAGAGGACTTTTATCCATTTTGACCAATGACGCTAGAATAATAATCGGTTACAAACACCTACTGCATGTAATTAACCTAACTCAATACGGCGAAAACATTTTGACTATAGACGATAACCTCTTAAAATTACAACAGATAACTAAAAAAGAAATTGTGTTAACTAAACTATTTAACGTAAAAATCGAAGTTCCAACAGAAAAACTAAATAATGTAAAAGAAACATTAAACTCTTTAAAACCAATATATAGAATAAAACGCGACTTAATAAATGGATTAGGATCAATCGTCAAAAGTTTAATCGGAAATATGGACAGTGACGACTATAGGGAAATTAGTGAAAACATACTCAAAATTTACGATAACGAATGGCAAATACGAACTAAAATCAATGACCAAATAAACATTAACGAACAGATGTTCCAACGACTATCAGAAATTAGGGAAACACTAACCAATAGCACCGCAATACTAACTAACGAATTAATAACCAACTTAACTATACAAAAAATTTAATAAGTGTAGCCATAAAATCAATATCTTTACCGATTATCATATAATATCGACTATTTACAAGCACATCTTAATGATTTAAGTGAAACAATATTATTAGCAAAAACTCAAGTTATTTCTCGCCATATTTTGAATCAAGAGGAAATAAAAATTGTACATGAACATTTTTCAAAGCAAAACGTATTCATTCACTCGGAAAACGAATTGTATAAGGTAGAGTGGGGCACATTCGCCGTTGGGGTACATTCGCCACACAATTTTAAATTAATTTTCTAAAGGTTTAAATTTCTAAAAAAAGGTGCTGAACTATTCTTTTTTGGTTTCGAAAATATCACTGATATTTGACAGTCACAGCTCAACACGTGTAGAAGATAGACGTAAATTACCGTTTTTCCAATTTTTTATGCAATAATAGGTGAGTATTATGTAATGTTTTTTATTAAAGCAGTTTTACTTTTCGAGATGGTTTTTATGAATTGTTTTAGATAAATTAATTAGTTTTCAAGTGGAAGTGTAGTGATTAATTAAATCAAAATAAATAATTGATTTTTTTGGTTATTTGTAATTTATGGGAAATAGGGCACATTCGCCAACATGATATGGGGCAGTTTCGACTTCGGCGAATGTGCCTCATTCCCATTGGCGAATGTGCCCTTTATAATTGAAAACTAAAATAACATTTAATTTGGTTATATTAGGTGACAAAAATGGAGCGGAATTACAGCAAAAGACTGCTAGAAGTACTTTAAGTGAGGAATCCATGAAAAACGCAATGTTGGATGTAATGAGAAAACTTGAAACGCCGACCAGTGCGTCTTTAAAATATAACATTAAAAGAAGCACTCTAAATTCCAGAATTAAAAAAAAAGTAGCATCGATTGACCCACTTTTGTTAGACACAAACTCTGATTCGGGTCATGGTTTGAATGACGATGGGTTTCAATTTAGATTCTCTTCGAAATATGCTGTTAATCAAATATTCACCAAAATTCAGGAAGAAGATATAACCAACTACTTAAAAAAGTGTTCGAAGCTGCATTATGGTTTGAGTTATAAAGCTGCTCTGAGTTTTGCATACCAGTTTGCTAGGCTTAATAATATACCACGCCCACAATCTTGGGATATCAATAAAACTGCAGGAAGAGACTGGCTGTTTGGCTATCTTAAAAGGAATCACACGCTTTCTTTAAGAAAACCTGAAAAAACAAGCGTGGCTCGTCTTAAAGGATTCAATAGATCTGCAGTTAATGATTTTTTGTGAAAACTTAAAATCCTGTTTAAACAAGTTTTCTTTTTGTATAAACGATATTTATAATTTGGGCGAAACGGGCCTAAGCACTGTAATGGATCACCCAAAAGTAAATATAATTTATCATTAAATTATCGAAGTTAATTATTTTAATTATTTGAGTTTTGTTGTAAGTAAGTATTTAGATCATTGCAGAAAAGGACAGTGCAGCGTCTCTCAGGCCGTGTCAGGTGAACGTGGATCTCGTTACTCTAGTGGGAATCGTTAATGCTGCAGGTTGTCATATACCCCCTGCATACATTTATCCACGCATTCGAAGTAACGAACGATTTTCAATCGGAGGGGTAGTAGGATCGGTTACATTCAACTCTAAGAGTGGTTGGATAAATGCCGAAATATTTGTCAATATTTTAAAACATATCCAAAACCATAGGTTGTAACGAATTGCGAGAGACATTAGAAAAAAAAACATTTTCTGTTCAATGCCCATCGTTACCGAAATTATTATACAGCCTTTCAGAGCTTCGGGTGGTTTTTGGTTTGCCGGCTAAAGCTCAGGGATTGGGGTGGGGTTTCCGAAGATGAAAGACCGCTAGTTAAACCACATGGGACGAAGAAAGAAAAGGAAGGAACTGACAGGAGCAGAACAGGAATACTCACCTATAGCAGCATATCAACTCACCCTATACCTCGTTCTACACACGATTTACTTCATCTTCACATATACTTTTCAATCCACTTTTAAATACATGAATTTCGAACTACAAATAGTAGATAAACCATTCAAATCGAATTCATAAAAGAAAATCCCAAAATTTAGAAAATGAAAACAAAGAAATTACCATTGGACCGAATTTATTAATAAATAAACTCAAAAATTAGAGAAATTCAAAAAAAAACTTTTACATAATATAATAATTTGGCTCAAAATAAAATTAATACTAATAAACCTTAACTTAAACCCAACACCATATTTTTCCCCAAAAAGATATATTTGTATAGAAAAAAAAAATTTAATTATATAAAAAAAAAAACTTAACTAAAAAACGTGGTTGCAGCGCTGTTGTATTATTTTAATTCAATTTATTTTAATTTGTATTATTTTAATTTATCAGTCTCTCAATTTTTTTTAATTTGTGCACAAATATATGTTGTATATTATTATTTATTTATTTAGATTTTTGTTTTTGATTTATTAATGTTTTTAAAGTTGTATTAGAATAAATATTCATTACACCAACTGTACTTATTATAAAATTTTCTTGAACTACTGTACTTATCGATATTCATTCATGATATTTGTTTTGTTTCTCTTTAATTTATTTTTCACATATTAGTACTTGACTCACCAAGCACGCGGTTTTTCTATCACAACATGATCAATTCAAAGTTTCACAGTTTTACACTTTTTCTTGTTTATTTTTTTTCTTTTTATATATTTTTTTTTTCTAGGTTCACTATTATATATTGTTTTTTTTTTTTTTTTATACTTAACATATTAACATATTAACTAATTAACATTTTTTTTTCTTAGCATAAATTTTAAGTTTCTTTTTCATTCTCTTAATAAATTTTATAATGTACTATTTTTTTGATAAATTTTTTTTTTTTGTTTGAGTTTTTTTAAATTTTAAAGTCCAACACAATCCAATAAGGAACATAACAAAAAAAATGAAAATATGAATACTATATATATTACATTTACGACTCGATTTGTGTATTTCTGCCAAAAAATAATTTTTACTGACCCCGCGTGTCCGAAAATTCGTGTATTTATAAGATTATAAAAATTCAGGGGAAAAGCTTGATGTTACGATAAACCAATACCATCCATCCACGTCGAACTTTTACCTTAGTACTAAAAAAAATTACGTGGCAGGGATTTCAAAATTTTCTAAGTTACTTTTATTCTTTTCCATTTTCTTCTTTTCTTGTTTTAAATTTTTTTTTTCTGTTTAGAACTAACTAATTATTTTTAACCGAGCAATTTGTTACAATCGTGGGGACGACCTACACCCGTGAGATGTCTCTTTAAGCCGGGCAACAAAACAATAAAAATATAAAAAAAAAAATAACAAGTTGGTGATCGGTTCGAACAAAAGTGAAATCTCTTGATTTAAATACAAATATCTTTTGTATGGTATATGCCTAAAGGTTTTCCGTTTTCGTTAGCTACCTCATAAGCCACTGTATCAACTGGTTTGATGATTTTTGCTTTTAGAAATTTTGGAGCTAATTTAGCAGAGTACTTATTTGCTGCATCACTTAAAGTGAAATTACGAACATAAACAGGTTGTCCTTGGACAAAGTGGTGCGGCCTGCTTCGTAGATTATATCGTTTGGCACTCTTTTGATATGCCGATTTCAAATGAGATAACACAGATTGTTGTGCATCAGATAACAATTCCGATTTGAAGGAAACTTGTAAGCTATTTAAACTTAACTTCTCAAGTTCACGCAACAAGGCATAGTTTGAGCCGTGTGATACAAAATGTTGTCCGAACACAAGAAAGTGTGGATTGTGACCAGTTGAGTTGTGAACAACATTATTTAATGCGGACACAATTTCGCTCAAATGTGCATCCCAATTTTGGTGGTTTTCACCAATATACGAGCGTATGGCTGCCAAGATTGATCGGTTAACTCGTTCAGAAGAATTAGATTGTGGCGAGTACTTCGGTGTGAACATATGTTTAATGTTATATTTCGTTAACAGACCTTTCATCAATCCAGAGTCGAATTGTCTCCCATTATCAGAGACCAAACATTCTGGCACGCCAAAGGTTAAGAATACTTCACGCTCCAAACACTCCACTAAAACAGAGGCGGTTGCTTGTCGAATCGCTTTGACATGCACAAATCTGGAATAGTGATCCAAAATGACAATTATGTGGGTATTACCTTTCTTTGATCTCGGATAAGGTCCTAAGAAATCAACATAAATTCGTTGCCATGGTCTGAACTCTACTATTTGTTGACCCATGGATGTTCGCAAGATACAATTTTGACTCTTACACATTTTACACGTTGCGCATGAAGAGATGTGCTTTTTAACATCGTGATACATGGTCGACCAGTAATAATGTCGTTTCAACCGCTCCAGAGTTTTAGCTATTCCCAAGTGCGCAGATGAAGGACCATTATGAGCTTGTTTAACTAAAGAAAATGTTAACGAATCAGGCACTTTTAATTTCCAATTAGGATGAACAGAGTCTAAATATAAGATTCCAGGTGATGTATTAATGTAAACTTTACCATCACGAACGGTTAAATTGAATTTTTGAGAATTAGAATTAACAGCTTGAATCAGTTTGGTATAGCTTGAATCAGAAAAGGCTGACGACGATAGGTCTATGTGTAACGGTTGTATCTCTGAATCAGGAATATTTGATAAATCTATAGTGTGGACCTCTTCGGAGTGAATACGTGAAAGTGCATCGGGTACGGAGTTGTTACTACCTTTGCAGTGTTCAATGTTGAAATCAAAACCTTGAAGTTTCATACTCCATCTGGCTAATCTGCCAGAGATGTCTTTTTGTGACATAAGCCATTTTAAGCTGGAATGGTCGGTGATGATGGTAAAGGGAAATCCCTCGACATATGCACGGAACTTTTTAATACTTAAAACGGCGGCCAGGCATTCAAGTTCTGTAACAGAATAATTGCGCTGGGCCGCATTCAATTTTTGGGACATATATGCGATAGGGTTCTCTGAACCATCATCTCCTTTCTGAAATAAGACGCTCCCTACTCCTGTTGTACTTGCGTCGCACTGAATATAAAAATGCTTCGAAAAATTAGGATTAACTAGAACTGGAGCTGATATTAGAGCTGTTTTTAAAGAATTGAAGGATTCATCAGCATCCTTGTTCCATTGAAATTTTTTAGTTTTCTTCAGCAAGTCAGTAAGCGGAGCGGCTAAAGTTGAATAATTACTAATAAATCTCCTATACCAACCTGTTACCCGCAAAAATCTTCTTATCTGACGAACCGTCTTTGGTCGTGGAAAATCAGAAATAGCTCGAATCTTTTCAGGATTTGCACTCACACATCCATCACTAATAACGTAACCTAGGTAATCAAGCTGCTTCATACAGAACTGACTTTTTTCGATATTAATTGTGAGCCCAGCTGCTTTCAAACGGGAAGCTACATCTCGTAAAAGAGATAAGTGTTCTTCAAAGGAAGATGAAGTTACCAATAGATCGTCAAGGTAGACAAAGATGCGTTCATGGAGATGATAAGGGATAACCCTATGCATCAGTCTGCACATGGTTTGAGGTGCATTGCACAACCCAAACGGCATGACTACAAACTGATACAAGGGTCGTCCGGGTACGGCAAATGCAGTTTTATCTCGTGATGAAGGATCCAGTGGGATTTGCCAAAACGCATCTTTAAGGTCTATTCCAGATATGAAACGGGTTTTATCGAGCCGTCCTAGGAGCCCATCTATAAGTGGTAATGGATACGCATCTTTGCGAGTGCAAACATTAACTTTTCTGGCATCCAAACAAAGCCTTGCTTTACCATTCGATTTTCGAACCATGCTCATTGGCGAACACCATGCCGAGTTACTCTCCTCTATTACTCCAAGGTGAAGCATCCGATCCAATTCATTATACATTTCGGCCTGCACTGCTGGTGAAACAGAATAGTGTCGTTGCTTTATCGGAGGAGCATCTCCTACATCTATGGTGTGTGACAAAAGATGGGTACGTCCTAAGCCGAATTTTGTGGAACTAGGAAACTGTTCGATTACTGTGGCAAGTTGTTGGGTTTGAGTAGGAGTCAAAGACATCTTATTTGAACTAAGTGGATCGGAAATGGAATTAATGACAGGTGAACTAACAATGATGGGCTTTAACCCAAACTCATGCCAGAAGTCGATTCCTAAGTAAAGAGGTTGTTGTAAACTAGGAACTATAAAAATTTTCATTTTCCGTTCGACATTGTTGTATTTGATAGGAACGTATACGTAACCAATTATCCTTTGTTTTGCTCCACTTGCCGTAAAAACGTGAGATGAGAGAGAATGTATATGAGCTTTAGAATTTTCGAGAAATTTATCAGAATCCGAACCAAGTATGCTGACTGTAGCACCACTATCAAGCAAACCACAAAATTTAACTCCGCAAATTTCAACTTCTGCATATGGTCGTCTATCATTAGTCGTATTTATAATTGATGAGGAAATAGTTGATCGTAAACGACGACGATTTTTAAAATATTGTAAAGCTCGCACAACTCTTGGGTTTGTAACGAGAAGATTCGTTAGAAGTATAGATGTTTTTAATATTTCTGGTGTTTCGAATCTCGTGAATCTAGTTGAGTATTGGTCGTATTCTCGGTTGAATTGTGAGGTTTGGAGACTCGGTTTAATATTTGGCGGAAATGAGGGCCTCCTGATCTCACTCCCGTGTTGAAATTTCCCGGAGTGCACTTAGCACAATGCGGTTTAAGGACATTTGGATATCCACAACCAAAGCAAAACATACGTTGTAAAGGCAAAGGACAATCTATATACCCATGACCACCTATGTTACAATTCCAACATATGAAATCATTTGTCAAGCGATTAGATTGATTCTCATTTGTAGGGACATAACGTCTTTGAGGTACGTTCGAAGCTATAAAAGTCTTCTGTGGAGTTTGCACTGATGAAACTATTGGATATCTATCATTAGTATAATCATCTTGTTGGTCTAGTGATAGTTCGTTGATATTTCTTCTTTGATGTGAAGTAGTTTGCTCTGGAGTGTAATTCAAACGACGCCATGAATCTTCGGTAGCTATGCAACGACTTACCAGTTTTGAAACAGTCCGAAATGATTTCCCGGCAAGTGTAAGTTGTAATCCTTGTCGCATATTTTGCATTAAAATATTAATAAATTCCGGATCCAGCAGAGGTGTTTGCAACGCCATTGCTAGTGTCATCATTTCGTTATAGAATTCAACAAAAGTCTCTTTTGTTTTCTGTTTACGTGCGTCCAGTTCTCGTCTGATATCAATATCGGTACGCCTATCTTTAAACCGATCTAAAAGAGCTTTTCTTAATTCTGGCCAAGTTACCATTCTGGTTCGCTCAAGAAAATGCCAATAAAACTCGAGTGCTACACCTTTGAGCAGGAAACCTAAATCATGTACTAGCCGATCTATTAGTACATTATGAGAGTGAGCAAGATGTTCAACTCGAAATATAAAACGTTCTATGCTTAAACCCATTGGAGAACCATCAAATTGAATGTTCCATTTATGGACTGCGATTGGCACAACCTTTTCTTGGGTTAAAGGATAGTTACTAGGGTAAACAATTTTTTCAGTTTGAATAGGATATGTGTAGGGTACATCGTTATGCCTATTGTCCATTAAATCGTTATTAGACTCTTTGATATTATCTGGGAATTCCTTAGGTATAACCTTAGGTATGTAAGGCAGCTGTTTGACTCGTTTAGATAATTCATCCAACACCATCGAAAGTTCATTTTCCATCTCAGACCAAGGTGGATTTATGTATGTTGGAGAACTTGCCTTTCGTGTATTTTCACTACCCGTTGGCTGAGTAGGATGCGTGGAAAAATTTGTTTGTTGCACAGTTTTACTAGTAGTAGCTAAATTAACGGACGGTGGAGTGTTTTCAATTTGAACATTTTTACTTGAAGTTGGGTGGTTCACATACTTTACAGATGCATTTTCATCTGCAGAGTCTTGACTCTCTTCATTAGAGTTTTCGTGAAGTGTTCCTAACTGAATTTCTTGAAGGGATCGAATCGATTTCTCTTAATCTGCATCTGGCTTCTTGAGATCATCCACCAAATCTAGAATAACATTTGAAAGTTCTAAAAGCTTTGCAGTTTGTGTTCTTACGGTCTTCGATGCACTAATTCGTTGTAATCGACCATTAATATGCAATATTCGCGAATCCAGAATAATCAAATTTTGAACACGATCAGTTGATTCTTCACTTAACGCTATACTTTCTAATGAAGTTCTTATTTGTTTTAATTTATTTGAGCATGTAATAATTTCTTGTCGAGGATTTTTACATGCTTTTGAATGTGCTAAAAGTTGAATTGGTTGGTTGACCTCATTGGTCAGGGAAGTTTTAAGTTCATTAAGCTGATAAAATAACGATCCTTGAATCTTACGAATTTCACACTCGACTATGAATTCATCTGATTCCAGTAACGTTGGATCTATCATCGTGTTTCAATATTTAGTAAATATAATTTAAAAAATAAAATAAAATAAAATAAAATAAAAATATTTAGAAAATTAAGATAACTAGTTCAATATAAAAGTTAATTTAGAATTATACGAACAGTATCGATCCAAAAAAAAAATTATTGAAATGAATATTTCCAAGAAAATTAAATTTAGTATCTAAAATATTTTTTTTTTTTTTTTTGTATTCAAATTTAGTATAAGAACGAAGTATAGGTGTTATTTGTTGAGCCACTACAAGGTTCAGTATGTTCCAGTTCTGCAAGGACTAAGGATAGGATAGAGAGAAAAAAAAATTAAAGGAATAAAATATTTCTAACAAATATACCACACTACGAACACTTGAATCAACAATCTAATATTGGACATAAGTGCGATGATATACTCAATTGAAAAGTAAAAAAAAAAAAATTAATGAATTTATGTCATAGTTTCGAACAACACAATCAATACTTATATAAGTAGACACTATTGCGAAGACATGAATTTAAATAATAACTTTATAAACTATACATGCTGCCATTAAAATCGATAGCTAAGACAGCTAGAAATAATGCGGCGAAACAATTTAGTAAGTTATTAAAAGAAAAGAAAAAAAATAAATATGTAAATTTGGAATTTAAGATTTGGGATGAAATTGTAAGAAAAATAAATTTTGTACGGAAACTAACGATGAATCAACAGTATAACTGGATAAACAATCGCGCATACAAAATAAATAATGTTTAAGTTTGAATATAAACGAAAACCGGAAAAGGATTTAGTCAAATAAGAAAAAGGAAAGAAGGAAGGGAAGCCATTTTGTTTGGGCGCCATCTGTAACGAATTGCGAGAGACATTAGAAAAAAAAACATTTTCTGTTCAATGCCCATCGTTACCGAAATTATTATACAGCCTTTCAGAGCTTCGGGTGGTTTTTGGTTTGCCGGCTAAAGCTCAGGGATTTGGGTGGGGTTTCCGAAGATGAAAGACCGCTAGTTAAACCACATGGGACGAAGAAAGAAAAGGAAGGAACTGACAGGAGCAGAATAGGAATACTCATCTATAGCAGCATATCAACTCACCCTATACCTCGTTCTACACACGATTTACTTCATCTTCACATATACTTTTCAATCCACTTTTAAATACATGAATTTCGAACTACAAATAGTAGATAAACCATTCAAATCGAATTCATAAAAGAAAATCCCAAAATTTAGAAAATGAAAACAAAGAAATTACCATTGGACCGAATTTATAAATAAATAAACTCAAAAATTAGAGAAATTCAAAAAAAAACTTTTACATAATATAATAATTTGGCTCAAAATAAAATTAATACTAATAAACCTTAACTTAAACCCAACACCATATTTTTCCCCAAAAAGATATATTTGTATAGAAAAAAAAAATTTAATTATATAAAAAAAAAAACTTAACTAAAAAACGTGGTTGCAGCGCTGTTGTATTATTTTAATTCAATTTATTTTAATTTGTATTATTTTAATTTATCAGTCTCTCAATTTTTTTTAATTTGTGCACAAATATATGTTGTATATTATTATTTATTTATTTAGATTTTTGTTTTTGATTTATTAATGTTTTTAAAGTTGTATTAGAATAAATATTCATTACACCAACTGTACTTATTATAAAATTTTCTTGAACTACTGTACTTATCGATATTCATTCATGATATTTGTTTTGTTTCTCTTTAATTTATTTTTCACATATTAGTACTTGACTCACCAAGCACGCGGTTTTTCTATCACAACATGATCAATTCAAAGTTTCACAGTTTTACACTTTTTCTTGTTTATTTTTTTTCTTTTTATATATTTTTTTTTTCTAGGTTCACTATTATATATTGTTTTTTTTTTTTATACTTAACATATTAACATATTAACTAATTAACATTTTTTTTTCTTAGCATAAATTTTAAGTTTCTTTTTCATTCTCTTAATAAATTTTATAATGTACTATTTTTTTGATAAATTTTTTTTTTTGTTTGAGTTTTTTTAAATTTTAAAGTCCAACACAATCCAATAAGGAACATAACAAAAAAAATGAAAATATGAATACTATATATATTACATTTACGACTCGATTTGTGTATTTCTGCCAAAAAATAATTTTTACTGACCCCGCGTGTCCGAAAATTCGTGTATTTATAAGATTATAAAAATTCAGGGGAAAAGCTTGATGTTACGATAAACCAATACCATCCATCCACGTCGAACTTTTACCTTAGTACTAAAAAAAATTACGTGGCAGGGATTTCAAAACTTTCTAAGTTACTTTTATTCTTTTCCATTTTCTTCTTTTCTTGTTTTAAATTTTTTTTTTCTGTTTAGAACTAACTAATTATTTTTAACCGAGCAATTTGTTACAAGGTACAAGATGCACAGTTGACAAACCAATACTTTTGTTAATGGATAACCACGTATCTCATTGCTCCATTGAGTCAATTTTATATGGTCGGGAGAACGGTATCATAATGTTATCGTTCCCACCACATACATCGCACAAACTTCAACCGCTTGATGTGTCTGTTTTCGGTCCATTCAAAAAATATTGTAAAACAACGTTCAATGATTTTTTGACAACTAATCCTGGGAAAACAATCAACATTTACGACGTTGCTCAATTGACTAGATTGCCCTTTTTAAAAGCATTTTCCCCAGAAAACATAATCAACGGATTTCTCGCGACAGGTATTTCTCCATTCAACAGCATTATCTTTGCTGATGATGCTTATGTAGCTGAAGGTAAGTCTGACTTTCCTAATTTGTTAGAAACCAATTCGTAATTTTATTTCTAAATTTGTTAATTTTTCAGATGAAATTGAATTGTATGAAAACTTATCTGTGAACACAAACCACAATATCATTGTCTGTTCCGACAACGATAAACGCATCGTAATGAGTCCTGACGAAGTTCGCCCTATTCCTCGAATTAAGAAAAAAAATCTAACTAAAAGAGAAGGTAAATCACGGATCTATACATCTACGCCGGAAAACAAACGTATTGAAGCAATTGTAAAAGCCAGGAACGATAAAATGGTTAGGATAACTAAAAAGTCTAAGGCGAAGGTAAAATGGAAAACACAAGAAAAATTATTGAGTTTTCTTCGTCAGAAGACGGTTCGGACGCAATTTCGTTTGCCGAATCTATTGATTCAGTTAACGGTTTTTCAGAAGAAGGATCGTCTAACCAAGATATTCCGGAAATGCTTCTCATTGACACGGACATATTGGGAACAGAAACATACGTTTTGATTAAGTTCTTAGTGAAATAATCTTTTATGTCGGAAAAATAGTAGACGTAGAAGAGAATGAAATATATATAGTGAGCTTCTTAAGGAAACATCCTACAAGTCAATCATTTATTGAACCGGCAAAGGAAGACATTTCATCTGTGTTAAGAAATGACATTCTCATGAAACTTCCAATGCCAGAACATCCCCCGGGAACCTCTAGATCGGCGAAAAAATATAATTTTTCCACCGACTTATCTAAATATAATATTAGATAATTACTTACAATTCTTGCCATTATAAAAATTATATCTTAGAAACTAAGAGACTGAATTTTATTTATTTTTAGTTTGTTTTATTGATTGAATACATGTGATATTATATTATTTTGTTAAAAAACTGTTATTTTTATTTTTGTATAGGATATTACCAAAAGATTATAACTATGACGAATGTGCCCCTTCTATTAATGAAATTACCCCGCGTTGGGGCACTTTCACCTTTTTACAGCCTTTTAGCAGAAATTTAAAAAAAATATTTATAACGGCCAGAAAAAGTTACTAAGTCATGAATTTCTTTAGAAGGTTTAGCTATCTATATTTTTTTATTGATCCGAAAAAAAATGTATAATTTTTTTTTTACAATAATTTTAATGTTAAAATTAAGATAGATTGATTATAGTATGCTTGTAATTCACCATTACAAGCATACAATAATCAATCTATCTTAATTTTTTCGGTTCAAATTCCCGATTTTCATAGCCAGAAATTCTTTAAATACATTCTACAACCTACCACAATAAATGAAACCTATTTCCTGAACATTCCCAATACCAATATTATTGCCAATAATGAACTTTACCAATATGTGAATAAACCATGCACAGAAATTGAAAACATATACTACTGCACAAAAACACAACTATTACCAAGCAGAAATTAGTGCGTAACACAAATACTTTATAATTTGGAAGCAACATGCTCATTGATAAATGGGACTCTCAAGGAAGAAATAACACAATTACAACACAACTATTTGTATGCCTACACAAAAAGCTTTATTGAAATAAAGTCAACTTGCAACCAAAAACAAAAAACAATCAAAGGTATCAACTTAATAAACTTTAATAATTGTGAAATAACAATTCTGGAAATAACATATCGTAATCAATTATCTGTAATCAACGATTAAAGCATAATAATTTCTCCGTACAACGATATAATAATTTACAACACTTCCAAACAATTGGACTTACCAACACTTCACAATTGGACGATCCAACACCAACACCACATAAGCGATCTTCAAGCAACGCAAATATACCAATCAATTAGCCATATATCTACATGGAGCATATTAATATTAATCTTTATTATATTAACAGTTTATGCAGTTTTCAAATTCAAAAACAACCAAAGGAAAATCACAAAAGCATCTCGTGATTACCAAAAAGCTATCACCTTTAGGCCATCTCTTAGGGGGACAAGTTACGTCCTGCTGCCTTCACAGAACCTGTTATATCCAGCATAGCTGTCTAAACGAAGTCTGCTTCATATCATAATTTATATCATATCACATAATTAATTATCTCAGGTTCTAATTCTAATATTTTTAATCGTCACATTAAAAGATCGCAATAAATTGTTTCTGTTTAATATCAATATATAATTTTCATATAATAATATCGCAATCTTTTTCTAAGAAATTTAAAGTAAAGTAAACAAACTACTTAAAGATGATCTGTTTCATATCATTATAAATGTCATATAGTAAAATTGCTAATTCTAAGAATTTTAATGTTATTGTAATTTTTAATGTAATAAACACTTCCTTGTTCATTACCCATCTCATCCCTACTCTTTTTATTGTGTTAAATAATTTAATATATAAGAACAAATCAAATCAAGAAAAGATCAGAATTAATGTGACTATCAAAATATAAAGTTTATAAATAAATAAGTTGTGTTAAATAAAAAGTTAAGTTAAATTTAATTTTATCTTTTTTTATTGTCGACTGCATATAAGAAAAAACATAACTCGGGCGACTTTTGACTAAATTAAATCTGGAGGTCTACCAGAGAAACTATATTTAATTGTTAACTGTATTTCATTTATTTGTTTAAATTTAAGACAAAATTAGAAAGTTTTATATCACTTATAATACAAGAATTTTAAAAATATTAAATATTAGTTTATTTACTGCTGCTACTACTTGCACCTGATACGTGGCACTGCATCTTATCAGCAAGTTCTTCATATTTTGGATCATATGAGCTTATGGCGATTCGCAAGCATGATGCCAAATGATCATCCGTTAAACAAGATCGATGTTTTGTCTTAATGCCATTCATTGGAGAAAAAGCTGATTCGCAAAGATAGGTGGATCCAAAAAATGCGGACATATATCCAGCCACTCTTCGCAAAATTGGATATTTTTCTTCTGAAAGAAGATTCCAAAACTTGTCTTCGGTTGTACCTATTGATTTGATGAATATGTCGCATTTCAATGCTATTATCTCATCTTCTAAGCAAGCTGAATTTGAGTCCAGAAATTTATTAATCTGAGTAGCGATCTTCTCAGTATTAATACAATCGTTAAACGGAAATGACATGAACGTAGCAATATTTTCAATTTTAGTAAAATCAGCAAAACATGTGGTTAATTCATTTAAAAGGGTACTGATTTGATTAGCATATTCGTTATAAAGAATTCCTGGCTCATCATTGGATTCTTCTTCCATATTTTGGAAATGTTTTAAATCACCCAGTTCTAGTTTACGAATAAACATGGACAGCTTTTCTTTAAACGTTTTTACTGCCGTTTTCATATCGAGAATAGATTTATGTTTCCCCTGTAGCTGTAAGTTTAATTAATTTAAGTACTCTGTCATATCGCAAAGAAAAGCAAGAGCCATCAGCCAACTTTTATCCTCCAATTCGTGATATAATTCTTCTCTTCCAGTCAAAAACTGCTTTATTTCCGGCAACAGATCTCTAAATCGTTTTAAAAATTTTACACGACTAAGCCAGCTTACATCCGTATGTAATAATAATTCGGTATTTTCAATTTCACATTGTTCCAGCAATGTCCGAAACTGACGTCTTTGTAGACTTCTTGCACGTATCGAGTTTACTATTTTAAATGCAATATTAATTACATAATTAGAGTTTAACACTTTTGAACACAAGGTTTGTGATGGATAATGCAATGGTACGCTTGAAAAATTGGAATTTTTTCATCGTTCTTGCAAAGCGTTACCAATCCCACATGTTTTCCAATCATAGACGGAGCTCCATCGGTGGTAATTGATACCAATTTGTGAATCGGGAAATCAGTGCGGCTTATAAATGATTCGAATAAATTTTAAATGTCTTGACCTCTTGTGTGTCCTTTCATTGGTAGAATAGTCAATAATTCTTTTGTGGTAGGCATATCTTCGAAAACCATTCGAATGAAAATGCAGAGTTGTGCAGTGTCTGTGGTATCTGTAGATTCATCAAATTGCAAAGAGAGAAAGCAGCATTTTTGAATATCTTGCTGTAAAATATCTTCCAAATTTTTACTTATATCCACCGTTCTTTGCATGATAGTATTGCGCGTCAGTGACATATTGCTAATAGATTCCAGAATTTCAGATTTATTTTTAAAAAGCTTTGAATAACACTTCACCAGCTTTTACAAATGGCTCTTTCCATATTTCGCCATCTCCAAAAGGTTTTTTATGTTTGATTAAAATATTAGCTACCTTAAATGATGCTACGGTAGCTGTTTTAGACTTTGAGCTAAATTTAGTAAAAAAAGTTTGTTGTGCACCTAATTGTGACTTTAACTGCTTCACTTTCTCTTTCCGTACCTCAGAGTTTAATGGAAAGTCAATTTCATAATTATGGTGCGCTGTTCGAAAATGTCGTTCAACGTTAGCTTTTTTAGGTAGTGCTACGTTTGAATTACAAATAAGACAAAGACATTTATCTTTCATCATGATGAAAAAAAATTCCTGTTCCAATTCAGCATGATAGTGGAACGTTTTAGTTTTTTTGCTCGGTTGTGTCATTGTGGCTAAGAAAAAATACATATATTTAGAATTATAAACAAACAAAAAAACCCGAAAAATTGCGATTATTATACTTATGTATGTGAAACTGGATGAAAACTCTGGATGGTGTAATTTTGATTTATTTCATATTTAAGATATGTTGTATTTGTATTTAAGTTTAGGAAGTAACAATTTGTTTAATTATTTAGATAATTAACAATATAATATATTTGATGTTGTACTATCGCCAGTTTGATTGAGAAGAGAGTCATTTTAGCTTTTTGCAAAAATGACTTACAAATTTTAGGCTTAAAGATTTTTTAGTAGTGTACTAAAAGTACTTAAACTATAATTATAGATATAATATATTTACCTCAATATGATGAGATGATTCTATTTGAGTATAGATGGCTGAATAACTTAAGCTGTAACGCATTAAATCAACTCATCATAATATTGAGCTAAATATACTTGTACAATATATACATGCATAGATTTCATCTGTCAATTATTATACAAGTAATAAATGTTGTGATTATTGGATGGTTACAAATTTTACAAGCTAAGTATTGATATTGTATTATTGGTTTTGTACATAAGTATTAATATGTTTGATTTTAATTTTAGGTAATAATGACAATTATACAATTCAAAGATGAGTAAGTAAAGTTTAACAATTAATTATAAAGTTTTAAATGTTCTAATATTATTGTTTTCTTTCAGATTAATGACGTCGGGACGGTTTGCCTTTAATTTACGTGGTACTTAAGTGAACTTTAGTTTTGTTAAGATATTTCTAATGTGTTGATAAGTTTTATGTTAAAATAAATGAGTTAATAGATTATTCGTGTTATTGTTATCGTCGAATTCGCAAACAATTCCATCACTTCCGGCATGAACACCTGTTATTCTTGCAAGTGCCCATTGAGAAGGATACAAATTATCTTCTTTAAGAAGAACGATGTCATCGATGTTAAATTGAGCGGCATTAGACTTCCATTTGTTTCGTTGCTGCAGTGATACCAGATAATCGCGATGCCATCTGTTCCAAAATCCTTGAAGTCGTTGCTGGATATTTTGCCATTTCGATAGTTTGTTTGATGGTACGTCAGTTAATCCTGGTTCCGGAATAACTGTCAATGCCTCTCCGATCAGAAAGTGGACTGGTGTGAGGATTTCCAAATCGGCTGGATTGTCGTTAATTCTACATAACGGCCGTGAATTTAATAATGCGTCGATCTGGATTATCAGCGTAGTCATTTCCTAAAAGGTAAGATTAGCATTGGTCACCTGTTTTAAATGGTACTTGAAAGATTTGACGGACGCCTCCCATAATCCGCCAAAATGAGGAGCACGGGGTGGATTGAAATGAAATTGTATGCTTTTCTGCAATAAAAAATCAGTAATTATTGGATTATTTGTTTGCATGATTATTTGATTTTTGAGTTCTTTAAGTTCTCTGTCGGCTCCGATGAAGTTGGTTCCATTGTCACACCAAATTTGTTCTGGTACTCCACGACGTGATATGAACCGTTTTGGTGCTGCTAAAAATGATGCTGTATCGAGACCACTCACTACCTCTAAATGGACTGCTTTGACTGCTAAACAGACGAACACTGCCACATATGCCTTATCAGCTGGAGTGTTTTTATACGTTTGCTCCTTTTAATGTGTAGTGGTCCGGCATAATCTAGACCAACCTTTAAGAATGGGCGACTGTACACCGTTCTGCTGGTAAGTCTCCCATTTTTTGCTGAGATTTGTGGTACCGATGTCGAATACATACTGTACATGACTTGATGCAATGTTTGATCATGTATCGTGCACCTATGATCCAATAATTATTTCTTGTAATACTTAGCATCAAAGAGTTGCTGGCATGCATATGTTGAGTATGAATACTTCGAATTATTAATTCACAGACTACGTGTTTCTTCGGTACGATAACTGGGTGCTTAGCACCATACGGTAATGATGATTTTTTTAATCTACCTCCTACTCGTAATAAACCGGTTGAGTCTATAAATGGGTCGAGAGATGATAAATGATGTTTTGTTGGAAGTGGCTCTTTTTTCAGCAGTATTGTCAACTCATTGGCGAATGTTGTACGTTGGACGTTGCGAAGGATTAAAACTTCTGCCGCTTTCATTTCAGTTGGACTGATCGTATTCGTAGGATTTATATTCTTGATGTGTCTTCCTTGACATTCAAATACTAAAATGTAAACCATGATTCTTTGAACTTTAAGCCAACTCGAAAACTTGGTTAGCAATTGTTGAACTATATCTTCTGGATTGATGGTTCCCGTCAGTACATTGACATATTTGGAACGTTCTTCTAAATCTAATTCATTATCTGGAGTGTTTAGTTTAGATGTAGGCCAATTTGCTTCATTTTCAGATAACCAAGTCGGACCATGCCACTAGAGGTCTAGTTTGGGTAGGATTGATGGTTTTATTCCTCTAGATATCGCATCAGCTGGGTTATGTTTCGATTGCACATGGTACCAATTGGTTCGTGGAATAATCTCGAGAATCGTTGCAGTTCGGTTGCCAATAAAACTTTTCCATCTACGTGGGACATCAGACAGCCAGTGCAACACTATCATCGAATCAGTCCATGCAATTACTTGAATATTGTCGTACGCTAATGACTCAATACAAAATTTGACAGCTTTGCATAATAGAAGAGCTCCACACAATTCAAGTCTCGGCAATGACACTTGTTTAAGCGGTGCGACTTTACCTTTGGCATACATTAAAGTTGTAGTGATCTTTTCATTCTCATCAATTGTGCTTAGGTATAGTACTGTGCCATATGCAGCTTCACTGGCGTCACAAAATGCATGTACTTGGATATGTTTTGCGTTTGACCCACTAGTGAGACGTCGTGGAAGTTGAATTGTTTCTAATTCTGACAAAGATTGAACTATATTCTGCCAGGGATGGGTTATCTGGTCAGGCAAACACGAATCCCAATTGATTTTTAACAGCCAAATTTTCTGTAAAAGGATTTTAAATAGCATAATAGTTGGTGCAAGCCAACCCATATGGATCATACACCTTTGAAGCCACTGACAGTAGTTTTCGTTTAGTCCACTCTGTTGTACTAGTTTGTTGTACCTCAAACGAAAACGTATCTTATTCGGAGTTCCATATTACTCCTAATGTTTTTATTTCTTCTGTATCATCGAGTAATTTCGGAATACTCTGAATAGCCTCGCTTGAAAACGACCTTTCAATTCCACAGCATCTGCAACGGTGTTACACCCAGTAAGAAGATCATCTATATAAAAATCGTTGTTGATTACTTCTGTAGCCCTTGGGTATAGTTCTTCGAAATTGGTTGTGGATTGTTTGAGAGCTTTGATAGCTAAAAACGGAGCGCAGGCCGTGCCATATGTTACGGTGTTCAGTTTGTAGACCCTTACTTGTTCGTTCGGATTTTCGCGCCATAATATGAGTTGAAAATTGGCATCTTCAGAGTTCATCAGAATTTGTCGATACATCTTTTCTACATCAGCGACTACAGCAATGAATGGTTTTCTAAATCGTAATATTATAGGTCTGAGATCGGTTTGGATATTTGGACCAACTTGAACAATATCGTTGAGGGATAAACACGTACTTTTTTTGCAGGATCCATCGAAGACCACTCTCAGTTTTGTAGTACTGCTACTAACCTTCATAACAGCATGGTGTGGTAAATAATATTTTGCTGCGTCGTTAGTTGGAACATCATCCGGTGGAACATATGTCATATGCCCTAAGGCAATGTATTCTGCCATGAATGATTTGTACTCGTCACAAAATTCTGGACACTTAATGAATTTTCGCTCCATCGCTAACAATCGCTGGTGGGCTGCTTGGAACGAACTGCCTAATGAGTGTCTACAGTTCTCCTTGAATGGCAGTCTTACTATGAATCGACCAGTAGAATCCTTTGTGGTTGTTTCTTCAAAATATTGTTCGCATGAACTTCTCGTATGATTTTTACTAAGATGATCACCCACTTCTTCAACCTCCCAAAATTTTGTCAATAGTTGATGTAAGTTGTCGTTTGGTTGGTTGGACGTATTAGTGATAGAATGGCAGCTGAACGTTGATTCTTCATTCCGTTGACTGGTGTAGGTTCCTGCGACTTACCAGCCAAATCTGGATGATTGCAATATTGGAAATCCGTTAATAGTTCTTTTTTTAGGATTCAAAATCTGGAAAAATATATCTGCTCCCAGTAAGATATCGATTTTATTAGGTTTAAAAAATTGTGGATCTGCTAATTCTAATCCCGCAATTTCATTTTTAACTAGAACTGGTTCATTTGGTAGCATGGTTGTAATATTACCGATGATATGAGCCTGTTATATACTCTTAGTTCTTACTTTAAGCATAATGTGTAACTTATATCTTAACGAACTTTATGTATCTTCTTATGCATTATTGGATAGGATATACTGTATATTCAATTACATCTATAAGTGTATTAGTATTATAAGAATAATGTAAATAATATTTTTGGATAGATCGAATATAATTGGAAGAGTTGCATTCGAGTGATCGTTTGATCAACACCTTGTTAATAATAATTATAATATAATAAATAAATTGTATTTTATATTAATAACAATAATAGTATTTTTGTAAAGTGTGGTTATTGGCAATAATATGGTTGGTTGACCTTATAGGTAACTCGTATAGAGCAGTAGCATAACATATTGTCTTTATTTGTTGTATGATCGTTATTATTTATTCGAGTGATCGTTTGATCAACACCTTGTTAATAATAATTATAATATAATAAATAAATTGTATTTTATATTAATAACAATAATAGTATTTTTGTAAAGTGTGGTTATTGGCAATAATATGGTTGGTTGACCTTGAAGGTAACTCGTATAGAGCAGTAGCATAACATATTGGTGGCAGCGGATACTAAATAGTAAAATTTATTTTATAAAGTTATATACTACTGTGATTTACCGTACATAAGGTAACCTGAATTACCATATAATTTATAATCTGCCTAAGCACTAATCTATAACACTTTATAAATGCTATAACAAGTTAAAGTCGTTTGTGATGAAAAAAAGATAATTTACAAAAATTTCGAAAAATCAAAAATTTAATAAATTCTGTTATTGTGCAAATAAAGAAATATAACAGATTGTTCAACTTCGACTACCAAAAGACATTGGTTTACGTAAAACTTACATGTGGTTCATATATACTTAGAAGATTACTGTTATAGTAAACGGGACTACAATTTTCATCAGCTGCATAACCACATGGCCATCACAAGTCAATATAGTAAGCGAAATTGCCATCATTTCGTTTAACATTACGCATAATTCAACATCACGCATATAGTATCAATTCAACTACTATATTATCGTGCGTACATTCGAATTCGTTTATGCTAATTCAAGCAGAACATTAAACCATCGAGAGTCCAATTCATCAAATTCTTATTCATATCTCAACTTGATCGGTTAAAATAAAGATGTTACGGGAAATTTAATAAACTGCAACGAAATTGTTCCGGCAATACATAACAACTTGGCATCGACCTTGCAGTTCCACATACAATTGGTAAAGCGGCATCATCATCAAAAAAAAAAAAAAAAATTGTAAGTACCACTATTCATTTAACTGCACAAATTCTAAAAATTTCAATCTGGTATATGCGATTTACTCATAATAAAATTAGTAGCTAGCTTAATTAAACATATGTATTGTTTACGAGTAGATACAAATTTTAAACCGTTCATGTGATATAATCTTGCTTATGCCACGTAAATAAAAAAAAACGACGTTCTAGTCCGAAAGACGAATGCGAACAAAAATGTACAATGGGTTTAGATATTAAATCAATGCTCCGTATCGTTCCTGAATTTAATGGCAATTCTTGCGAGTTACATAAGTTTATTTCATGTTGCGAAGTGGTTCACGATCCACTAAAAGATGAAAACGAAATTAAAATGTTTCTAAATCTAATCAAATCCAAATTATCGGGAAATGCTTATGACCTAGTTAAATATCATGATTATGACTCATGGGCCGATTTAAAAAAAGATTTGAACGAAAATTTTGCTGAAAAGCAATCAATCGAGTTTCTACAAGTAGAATTAGTTAAATGTAAACAAAATAAATCGGAAAATGTTCGAAATTATGCAACCCGAATTGAAACACTGTTGTCAAAATTGAATGATGCTTGCATTTCTCGTGAGGGAAAGGAAGCTACTAAATACATTCAAAATTTAAATTCATCGACAGCTTTAAAGTCATTTCAAGACGGATTAAAAGACCCCCTTAAGGTAATTATAAAAACCTGTCGTTTCACTAAATTGAAGGAAGCCATTTCCAAGGCCGTAGAAGAAGAGTCAACATATGTGGAAAAAGAAAAAGTTGAAAACAATTCGAGTAGTTCCAAATTAAATTTAGCTAAATGTCAATTGTGCAACAAATTAGGGCATACAGCTCAGAAATGTTATTCCTTAACACGATATTCAACCCAATATAATCAACAATCTGATAACAGTTTTCGCCATGTAAATACCAACGTAAATAAAATGCACACAAAACCAATTTCTTTAATTTGTGCGTACTGCAAATTTTCTGGTCATCACATTAGTGAATGCCGTAAGAAAAAATTCAGCGACAATGCTCGTTCCAAATCTCTGTCCCAAACACCAACCCAATCCAGCTGTCCAAACAAGACTCAGTCGGAAAACTTCGAGAGACTCGAACATGCCTCAAAGAACATGTATGTTCGAGTGAAAGATGTTTGAAACCATGTTCGATGCATACATTTTCTATTTATAATAATAACATAATTGATAACCATACCAAGATTGTCACTTCTTTAAATAATACGAATTTTGAAAATTCAAATTCGTTATATGTTAAATTAAACGCTGAATTTTTAAAACATCCTATAGCTTATTTCCTCTTGGATACGGGTGCTGATATAAGTGTGGTAAACAAAAATATTTTAAATCCCGAAGCCGAGTGTTTACCAAATGTAAAATACATCATAAAAGGTATATCTTCTGCACAGTTTGAGACTGTTGCCTTATGTCCAACCAAATTATATTTAAACGAGAACCAATTTATAAATCATGCTTTTCATATTCTCCCGAAGGAAATTAATCTTCCTGTAGCTGGTATATTAGGCTGCGATTTTCTAAATGCCTTCAAATGCATAATTGATCTCAAAAATAAGACTGTAAATCTAACTGTCAAAGAGCAGCCTGTTGTTATAAACTTGTACAATTTACCTAAGGAAACCGACGATATTCCCCCAAGAGTTGAGAAAATTTGTCGTATTCATGTTAACGCTGCGGATGGAGACTATCTTTGTTCCTCTAATGAAATCCAACCCGGTGTATACTGTGCCAATTCAATTATTCAAGTCCGCGAGAATACAGCTTATTTAAGTATTTTAAATAGTAATCAACATTATGTAGCTGTTGACAGTTTAAATATAATTCCCGATTCCATCGATAACTATCTAATTTATCCAATTTCGGCTTGGAATAATCAAATTGAAAATCGACTTGAAGTATTAGAAAGCACTCTAAATTTACAAGATTTAAATGCAGAGGAAAAACAATCTATCGTCTCTCTTTGTAGACAATTCAATGATATATTCCATTTAAGTGGAGATAAACTTACTAAATCACATTTCGGAACACATGAAATTCCTCTTATTGAGAATACCAGGCATATTTACATTAAACCATACCGTTTGCCCCATTCATCTAGAAACGAAATAGATAAACAAGTTAATAAAATGATGAATGATGGTATAATCGAACCAAGTCGAAGCCCTTGGAACTTTCCACTTCTGCTTGTCCCGAAAAAGTCTAATAATCAAGATATTAAAAAATATAGAGTTGTTGTAGATTTTAGAAAATTAAACAACGTAACGATCGGTGATGCTTTCCCACTTCCTAACATAGATGACATTTTGGATCAGTTAGGCAATAGCACATATTTTTCTACATTGGATATGGCGGACGGGTATCACCAGATACCTATGAATCCTAACGATAAGGCTAAAACAGCTTTCAGCACTGCTGAGGGGCATTACCATTTTACCCGAATGCCGTTTGGTTTAAAGGGAGCACCTGCTACCTTTCAGCGTACTATGAACTCCATTCTTGTAGGGTTAAATGGGTTAAAATGTTTACTTTATCTGGATGACGTAATTGTTTATGGGTATGATTTGAAAGACCATAACAATAAATTAAAAGATGTTTTTTCTGTTTTTCGAGAATATAACCTTAAGCTTCAACCAAGTAAATGTTTTTTTTTGAAAAAGGAAATTAGATACCTAGGACATTTAATCACGAATGAAGGTATCAAACCAGATCCTAAATTAATTACAGCGATTATTAATTTTCCTCAACCAAAAACTCAAGATCAAATTAAATCATTCGTAGGTCTTTGTTCGTACTATCGTCGCTTCGTAAATAATTTTGCTCACATAATGGCGCCTTTAACTAAATTATTAAAAAAGGAAGAACCTTTTACATGGGATGCATTTTGTGACGAAACGTTCAGTTTAATGAAAAAATTACTCACAAATTTTCCGATCCTTCGATTCCCTGATTTTACAAAAATATTTATTCTAACTACCGATGCTAGCAACCTTGCTATAAGTGGTATACTATCTCAAGATTTCGATTCGGTCGACCTGCCAATTGCTTATGCAAGTAGGGTATTGAATAGTTCTAAAAACCATTATAGCACCGATAAAAAGGAATGTTTAGCGATCATATGGTGTGTAAAAAGATTTCGTCCTTATTTATACGGTCATAAATTTATAATACGAACGGATCATCGAGCTCTTACATACTTGCATAATTCAAAAGATCCTTCTTCCCAAATTACAAGGTGGCGTCTTGAACTGGAAGAGTACGACTATGATGTGAAATTTAAACCAGGCAAACAAAATACAAATGCCGATGCACTGAGTCGAATAGAAATTTCAGATGACGATCAACATTATAAACAAAACGTTAATGTTATTACTCGATCCATGTCCATACAACCAAATCTTAATCCTCATTCAAGCTTCTTAAACTCAAAAAATAATATTACTAATTCTAAACAATTGCCATTATTAACGGATCAGCCAAATCAACTGTCAAGTCCTAAACAAAATATTTTAAAAAATACAACAAATAAAGATCAAGAGGTTTCATCGAGTTCTTCTAAATTTAATATAGATTCATTATTAAATCCTATGCATAAAGCTAAGGATAATTACGATCAAGCTCCTACAGACAAAGTCATTTACATAACCGATGAAAACAAAATTGAGAGACTTATTACAGAATTTCATAATAATCCATTAGGAGGACATCAAGGTGTTCTACGTACTTATAATAGAATTAAACGATATTATTTATTTCCTAAAATGTATGTTAGAATAAAAAAATTTATACGAAGATGTGTTATGTGTCAGAAAAATAAAATTTCTTATTCAAATAAATGTCCGATGAAAATAACTTCCACCTCGAAAGCCCCCTTCGAAAAGATTTATTTAGATATCGTGGGACCTTTACCAACTACTTATACTGGTCATAAATATATTCTTACCATGCAAGATGATCTCACAAAATATTCAATAGCAGTTCTATTGGTTGACCAAGAAAGCGAAACAGTTTCCAAAGGTTTCGTGAGAAATTTAATTTGCAAATTTGGTACCCCTAATTCTGTCGTGACGGACCAAGGGAGCAATTTCATGAGTCAGTTATTCTCTAACGTATGCAAATTATTGAAAATAAAAAAACTGAGGACATCTGCCTATCACCCGCAATCTAACGGGGCATAAGAACGGTCGCATAGAACTTTTACCGAATATCTGCGAAATTATACAAACGGTGACAGTATGCAATGGGATGATTGGATTGATTTTGCTATTATCACATTTAATTCTACGCCTCATACATCCACATCATTTATGCCTTTAGAACTATTACTTGGTTTTAAACCAAATTTACCTAGTCAACTAGTAGAAAACTTAGAACCATATTACAACTATGATGATTACTGCGCCGAACTCAAGTACAAATTGCAACAGTCGTGGCAGGTGGCACGAAATAAACTTATTGAATCAAAGAACCAGGCCAAATTAAATTATGATAAGTCTAGCAATATTGTAAATTTTTCTGTTAATGATGAAGTGCTCATAAAGAACGAAGTCAAATCGAATAAAAAATTTGAACCAATTTGGACCGGGCCTTATACTATAGTTAAGATTTTATCAAATGAGAATAGTGTAGTGCGCGTGAAAGGTCGAAACAAAACTATTCATAACAATCGATTGAAACTATTTGTGCAAGACGATGAGTAAGGGTATTATATGCATGAAATTGTTTAATAACAAAAAAAAAAATAAAAATAAAAAAAAATAAAAAAAAAATTGTTTTCTTAAATAAAATTTATTATAGCAAATAGACCTAAGATAAAATGAATTATCAAATAAAAATAAAATACAATAATAATTAAAATTTATATACTATGTAAAAATATAATGTTACTTAATAATTAATAATATTTCTTTTGTTTATATTTCTTTTTATTAAATAAATTTAAAAAAAAAAAAAAAAAAAAAAAAACACTATATTCAATAAATTACAAACAATTTAACTTCAAAGATAAAATATTTAAATATTTTAAAATGAAATTGATTAAATCTTTAAAAATATTTATACATAATTTCCTTTTTTTTAAAAACCTTTTTTTTAGAGGGGAGGGGTGTTATATTCTCTTAGTTCTTACTTTAAGCATAATGTGTAACTTATATCTTAACGAACTTTATGTATCTTCTTATGCATTATTGGATAGGATATACTGTATATTCAATTACATCTATAAGTGTATTAGTATTATAAGAATAATGTAAATAATATTTTTGGATAGATCGAATATAATTGGAAGAGTTGCATTCGAGTGATCGTTTGATCAACACCTTGTTAATAATAATTATAATATAATAAATAAATTGTATTTTATATTAATAACAATAATAGTATTTTTGTAAAGTGTGGTTATTGGCAATAATATGGTTGGTTGACCTTAAAGGTAACTCGTATAGAGCAGTAGCATAACAAGCCTTTACAGCTAATTGATAGTGGTTATCAACTCGTGAATAAATAGTCATATCGATCATTCCTCTTGTTTTGCCAGCTGATGGTGATGCTAAGCCGTGTATCGAAATGGAACTTGATGTTCGCTTGAGGCCTAGGCGTTGTGCACATGACTCGGTCACAAGGGATGTTTGTGAGCCTGAGTCCAAAAGCGCTCGAATTGACTGACGTTCTCCGGTACTTGTTTCGACATATATAATCGCAGTTGGAAGCACCGTTGATGGCGATGAATGAAATGAATGTAATACATTGCTTGTTTTATCTGGTTCTGTTACTTCTCTGCTGTACGTATCCGGCATCGTCTGACTGCTTGAAGATCCATTAAGAGTAGCGCGATGACTTGATGTTTTAACTGGTTTCCGCTGTGCTTCTGGTCGACTCTGACTCGAATGTTATAGTGTGTGATGACGGCATTGACAAATCATGCAAGTGAATTTTGAATAGCATTTTGTGCTTAAATGACCACCTTTTAAACAATTATGACAGAGATTATTTTTATTAATAAATTTTATACGAGTCTCAATATCGTCATTCTTAAAAATTGGACATTTAAACAATGGATGTGACTGGTTGCAAGCTAGACACTGTGATGGAGAGTTAGTGTTTGAAATAAATGTTTTTGCAGTAGGTCTTGAGGTGATCTTATTCGTTATATCACAAACTTCCAATGCATCGCATCTTCTATTTAAAAATTCTAAAAACTTTTCAAATTTTGGAAAGTTGTTACCGACGGATTCATGCGCCCACATTTGTTTTGATTCGCTGTCCACCTTTGTCAATAATATGTGTATAAGCCAAGGATCTCTTTCTTCTGCACTTGACCCCACTGCCCGGAGACCACGAATTATTTCATCAGCTGCTTCTGTAACACGACGTAATTCCTTGCCATTGGTCTGAGAACATGGTTTTTGATCAAAATATGGTTGAATTAATGATGACACAATCGGAATTAGCTTATTGTATCGACTACAGATTTTATCCCATGCTTCGGAGTAATTGTTTTGTGTAACTGGTATATGTCTAATTAGAGCCGCGGCTTCACCCGAAAGAAGTCCCTTTAGTATTTGTAGTTTATGTACTTCGGTGATGTTGTGGTTATCATGCACAGTAGTCGTGTATAAATCGTGAAATGAAGCCCAGTGCTTGTAATCTCCGCGCCGTGTAATATATATCATCAGTATCGTTGGTGATTGGCTCATACTTTGGATCTTCACATAATTGGTTTTCTAGCTCGTTCACCGTTTGGTATCGAGACTCTAATGTTTCCAATCTGACCTTTACATCTTCAACTGCGGTATTCTCATTGATCGATTCACAAAATTGCTTTATGTACAGCATTTGATTAAGCGCTCGATCGCGCATTCGAATAACTATATCGCTCATCTTTTCACTTAGTCACTTTGTCACTGATCACTTGTTGCACACGCGGTTCTGATTAACTCGACAATTTTCACCCAAATTTCAGGTTGTAAATTTAGAAAATTTAATAAGTAAGAAGATGTACTTATCTATTTTGTGGGAAATTCCCGGGTTTCGGCACCAAAAAATGTATGTGAAACTGGATGAAAACTCTGGATGGTGTTATTATGAATTATTTTATATTTAAGTTATGTTGTATTTGTATTTAAGTTTAGGAAGTAATAATTTCTTTTATTATTTAGATAATTTAAAATGTAATATATTTGATGTTGTACTATCGCCAGTTTGATTGAGAAGAACGTCATTTAGCTTTTTTGCAAATGACTTACAAATTTTAGGTTTAAAGATTTTTTAGTAGTGTACTAAAAGTACTTAAACTATAATTATAGATATAATATATTTACCTCAATATGATGAGATGATTCTAATTGAGTATAGATGGCTGAATAACTTAAGCTGTAACGCATTAAATCAACTCATCATAATATTGAGCTAAATATACCTGTACAATATATACATGCATAGATTTCATCTGTCAATTGTTTACAGGTAATTAATGTTGTGATTATTGGATGGTTACAAATTTTACAAGCTAAGTATTGATATTGTATTATTGGTTTGTACATAAGTATTAATATGTTTGATTTTAATTTTAGGTAATAATGACAATTATACAATTCAAAGGTGAGTAAGTAAAGTTTAACAATTAATTATAAAGTTTTAAATGTTCTAATGTTATTGTTTTCTTTCAGATTAATGACGTCCGGACGGTTTGCCTGTAATTTACGTGGTACTTAAGTGAACTTTAGTTTTGTTAAGATATTTCTAATGTGTTGATTAGTTTTATGTTAAAATAAATGAGTTAATAGATTATTCGTGTTATTGTTATCGTCGAATTCGCAAACAACCCTTTTAAGGTGAATATTGAATGACTTGACTGATGGTTCCCTCAGTCCTCCGAAATGTGGTGCGTGAGGTGGACTGAAGTGAAATGTGATATTTTTCTGTAATATCAAGTCGGATATTAGTGTCTTCTTTAACTGATTTGGAATTTGTTGTATTAGTTTCTGCAGCTCTCTGTTGGCACCAACAAAGTTCGCGCCGTTATCACACCATATTTGTTCAGGAATTCCGCGGACGAGCAACAAATCGTTTTAGAGCTGCCAAGAACGAGTCTGTATCGAGGCTACTGACTAACTCTAGATGCACCGCTTTTACCGCTCAGCATACAAAAACTGCTACGTATGCCTTATCTATCGGAGAATTTTTGCGTTTGCTGGTTTTGATATATATTGGACCTGCATAATAAAGCCCCGTTTTTCTAAAGGGTCGGCTTTGGTTGCATCGTACTGATGGCACAACTTGTGTTGTGTTTGACTTTTCTTGATTTGCGTGGGTTCAATATTAACTTGTGAATTCGATGTTAACTGCAGAGGCTGATAATCGAATTGTTGTGCAGCAATATGATGGCTTGATGCAGATTGGTCGGTATCCATCTTTGGTCCAGATTGTAATGGGTGAAGAAGTGAGTGATGTCTCTTATTGCAGAGGAGACACGACGTCTTAGAAATACACTCTACACTAGTATAACTTTTCTTCAAACAATTGTGGCATAGACTCAGGTTCTTTGCTTGTTTCCATATGTCGTCTACGCTCTGGTTTTTGAAAACAGGACATCGGTAAAGGAGATGTGACTGACTGCATATTACGCATTTTAGTTGGACATTTTTATTTGATACGATAAATGATTTTGTGGTTGGTTTTGGTTTAACCACCTTATTCATCGCACCGCAGATTTCTAACGCATCACACCTTTTGTTGAGGAATTGGCGAAGCTTATCGAAAGTAGTAAAATCTTCTCCAACCGATTCATTTGCCCACAATTGCTTGGTGTCGTTGTCCAATTTATTTATTACTACATGCATTATCCGTGGATCTCGTTTCAGTAAGTTGTTGCAGTTCTCTTGCATTAGCTTGAACACATCCCTTTTGCTCGAAAAACGTGGTTATGAGGGATGTTACAATCGGATTCTTTTTGTTGTATCTATTGCAGAGTTTTCTCCATGCTTCTCCATAGTTCATTTCCGTTACTGAAATGTGCCGTATAAGGGAAGCTGCTTCACCGGACAATAGCCCTTTCAATATTTGATATTTGGTGTACACCACTAATGTTTTGGTTGTCGTGGACGGAGGAACTGACGAAATCTTGAAACGAGGAACAAGTTTTGTAGTCGCCCGAGAATGGTTCGATATTAATTTTTGGTAAGCGTACGTGTTGCGACATATTTACTCCTTCGTAAAACGTCTTTTGCTGGTTGATGAAATGTTATAGGGTTGTATTCAAATCAGGTGTTGCACTGGGTTCTCTGCGACTGCGGTTGGCCTTGCTTAGTAACGAATGAGTTTTAAAATAGTGGTCATCTACGACCTCAGTAATTGATTGATACGTTGGCTCGTCAAACAATTTTATTTCGACTTCATTAAAATCAATATATTTTGCTTCTAATGATTCAAGCCGCTTGGTAATTTCATCAGGATCAAAAGTCTCCGTTATCATAGCTGCGAACCGATGTATTGCTAGTATTTGATTGTGAGCTCGGTCACATAATCGCACGAGTCGGTCAGTCATAATGTTTTTTACAGCACTCACTTTCACTGTACACTGTTCGAATCTTCGATATATATCGTCAATTTTAAAATCAGATCTTCCGCGTGTATTTTTCGTGCAATATGGTTTATTGCTTATTTTAATATAAATAATATATTAAATGATAAAATACTACTTATCTTTTTTAGCAGCAGTGGGATAGTTGTGACTCTCACCAACATCATTCAATCACTGAATTCAAATTACTAAAATCTAAACTGTAAGTCGTTTCGTTTACGTTATATTAAATCGGATCCATAACAAAAACCATGTTTTAGTGGTCCTTTTATAAGAATCTGGTCCAAATTGTACATTGATACGGTCAGTATTGTTGTGTGCCGAACGGGTTCAAGGCTTACTTTTCAATTCAAACTCATATTTTAAATGATTTTATTAACTTATTTTATTTCATGGTTATTACTTCAGGTACACAACAGAACTGATCACAATTTTTATGTCTCTCCAAAACAATTTATTCATGATATATAATATAGAATTATGTACTACATTACATAGTATAAATATTTACAACTCCAGGAGTGTATGACTATATTAATTGCTACAGTATTAACGAGTTGGCTACAGTTAAACTTTCGGTTCTTACCATATAGTTATCGGCCCTTCGTATTAGGAAATCACTGAAATTCAATTAACCAATATGTTGAAGTTCAATTGTATAATCAAGGCCACACTTACCTTTGCTGTATTTAAGAATGTGTAACTGCATCTAAATTTAGACGAAAATTCCTTTCAAGGGTGTGAACAATAGCAACAACTTTTTATTGTTGTAAAACAATTACTACCTATTTTCGTTTCTCTGTAGAGCGAAAATAAACCAAATCTTTAAGACACGTGATTTTCATTTTCATTCATTTCATTGTTGTGAAAAATTACAACAACTCATAATTTCGTTTATTTTATAATTGTTTCAAATACGAATAAGAGACGTCATACAAATTCAAATGTTCATACAACATAATCGAGGTGTAAACAAAAACGTGTTGGTAAATATAGATTTTCCCGGAAAACTTGTTATTATCTCACAAAAAAAGATACGTTGCATTCTAATTATGGGCGAAACGATTAAGATCGATCATGTTGTAAATCTTATTGTATATGTATGTGTGCGTGCAAATTTTGATTGACATTTATTGAGTTCTAAATTTTCACCATTTTTCCTCTCCATAACAGGGTAGACGGCGAAGCCGTTTAATCCTCTAGTTTGAAATTATCCGGTTGCGACCAGCTCAGTAACTAGAAACCTGGACAACGATAATTCAACTTATCCATATTGATGTAATAAAGGTTTATCATCGGGTGAAGTTCTGTTCTTTCCCAGCACTACTAGCAAACACTGAGCGTTTTGTCGAATTCATATTTCGAATTCATTGATTGAATGAGATAAAAGGCGGATCGACATAAACTAACCCCACATCGTTAGTATCTATCTTTTATACATAAAGTAATTTATAAAATCAACACAAACCGCGATAAATGAATCATTTTGGTAAATAACTTAATAAGAGAGATAAAATTAACTCAAATTAAAGATTTTATGTTTTTTCTTATTTCAATACAAATTTAATAGTTTATCGAATCAGTTGTTGTTTTTGTAAACACTTTTCTTCTTACTTTAAATTATATTTATATTCAACACAAAAAAATGTTTCATCGTAACGAAGTATTTTGAGATTGTGCTACATGCATGTCTTATCGAAAATTTTTCCGGTTTTCTTCTTTTTGCAGAACATTTTACAAATTATGTACAAAAGCTACTGTTGCACCGACAAAAAACTTACCATTAACAGAATCACAAATTAGTTTTGGTTCGTAGAATGCAATAAAGTTGATAACGAAACAGCTAAATCATCTTATTATGAATTTAATGTGATTGATGACATAAAGAAAGAAAATTAAGATTTAGTAACATCTTTATATAATTAAAAAATTAATCGAACACAGATACAAAATATTTTATTATTGTTTCAAAAATCTAACAACTTGCCTAGTAAACCACAAAGAACAGATAGTGTTAAAAGTTTTGGGCGAAATGGATTATAATTTGAATAAATTAGGAAAGATATTTTGTTTATTTAAAGATGCTTTATCTAGTCTAAATTCTAGATATAAAAGATTCAAATTCTTTAATGAGCCAAAATTATTATCTAGTGCTATGAAAATTGTCATAGGAAGTCGCTTGGATCCTAAAAACATAAGTAACGAAGTTGTGATTGAAAACAGTCACGTTACAAAAGTCATATTTCGTTCAAAGATACACTTTCCAATAGATAATAAAACAGATTTGTTTAAAGAAAAAGAAAAGATTTTGGTTGAGACGATCATGTTTTACGATTTACAATTTACTTTGATGATTTCGAGACAAATAATCCTCTGGAAAGTCGTTCCGGGTTACAATAAGAAGAAGTAGTTCTGTAACAGCTCCAAATTGATCCATTATTTATTCGTGTTCAACGGTGAAGCTCATTTTTGGCTGAATGGATAAGTCATCAAACAAAAAATGCGAAACAGAAAAGATTCAAGAGCTTTCAATGCCTCCTGAAAAATGCACTGTTTGCTGCGGTTTATAGGTAGGTGACATCATGAAATCGTATTACTTTAAAAATCGGGAGGGACAGCGTGTAAATGTCAACGGCGCATACTACAGAACAATGATCAATGAATTTTTATTCATAAGAGTGTAGTCGACTTGTGGCATCAACAGAATGGTATAACGTGCCACACAGCAGACTATTTATTGAAAGGAGATTTTTTGGGTTAAAACAAAGTTTAACCTTTTTTTTTTTTAAATCACAACTTCATCTTTAAGATTTGTTATATTTCCTATAACACCACTAAGATGAAAATTGTCGTTTTTATAGAGGTATATGGAAACCGTTACAAAAATATAAAACAATAAATCACTATTCGTTGTTTCTTATGTCGAAAAAAGAATGGTATGAATAATAATTTAACGATAGTTTTAGTTTTTTTTTTAAATATTACGGGAAGCTCCCAATTATGTTAAACAACTAGTGGTCGAAAAATCGACCATTTGCTGAAAAGGGTATAGTTTTAAGAATAATGTGAAAATATTTAATTCGTGAAACCACTAAAATTTCGGAATGTTTTTTATAATTAATCTGAATGGGGTTTCATGGCAACGGGCACTATTCGCACATATCGCTTGGAAGATGAAGTATTGAAGACTAAAAAGCAATTACCTAAGGGTAGTACTGATTATTTATTTGATGAAACAAATCAAATTCTTCTTGTTCGTTGAAGTAATAATAAAAAAGTCACAATAAGCACAAACCACGACTTTATTGACCCACTGACAAAATCGCGTCGTTTCAATAGTAATGAAGTAATGAAATACGTCTCGGTTTCTCAGGCAAATATTATTGCAAGCTATAACCGGAGGATGAGTGGGGTCGATCGACATGACAATGCAGCTTCTAACTACCACGTTACAATCTGAGGCATACAATAGTGGTGGCCACCCTGGATTAGTGGATTGAACAGTGCAGTAGTCAACGCTTGGAAGCTCCATTGCTTGATCGCAAAGGAGCTCAAACGCAAGCCAATGTCTCAAAACGAATTCAAAATTGAACTTACAGAAGGATTGTTACTTACAGAAGGAACTTACAGAAGGATTCTATAAAGAAAACAAGGCACGACATTCAAAACATGCTGAGCAACTAAATAAATTACAATCAACAAACAAAATTACTGTCCACTATACCAACATCGAATATAATTTCAGAAAATAATACGAACTTGAATATCAAAAATCGAGGATTATTTATTCATTACTTAATGCATATTCATTAAATTATTCCCAACTATATATTGTTTGATAGGTGACTGGTTTACGAACACGTACGATTTTTTTTAGAATTTTTCTATGTCTAGGAATTGAGATTTTTTTCCGGTTTTTTCAGGCCATTATTGGCCCGACTACAACGGTTTCGAGAACGAGCCAGATCTTCATACTGTTGCAAGCAACTAGAAGATACCAGATCGCTTTCTACGCCGTGGAGCCATCGTCGCCGACAGCGACCTCTTCAGCTTATCCGTATTTGTAAGATATTTTGATTTCACCAGTGGACGTAGAGGATACAAAGCCCGATTGCCAGCGGCAAGGCGAACCTTGATATCCTCTCCCACACTATTATCGTGAGTAATGAGAGATCCAAGATACTTGAATCTCATCACTCCTTCAAACGTGTGGGTACCGCTACTGAAATCAATTGCGTCTTGGTCTCGAAAACTAGAGATCAGATATTTGGTTTTGGATTCGTTGATTTTGAGACCAATGGAAGCTGAAACCCGTTTCAGTAGATCTAGTATCTCTTTCACTCCGTTGCCATTTAATCCATGTAGCGAGTCATTAAAACTCGTCTACAAAAAATTTTCATTGAGATTAAGTCATGAGCACAGCATATGTCCGGCTACTAGGACTCACGGCGATGGGGAGGTTCAATACAATGACTTAAACATCAACTTTTAATTGCTGTGCTTATAATATCACCATATCCAGAATCTAGACATCACTTCACAAATAAACTCTAAATTATTTCATCTTAATTAAATTATCTTAACACAAAAAAAACAACCAAAATAGTATAATAGATTTATACTTAAGATTATGGATGATTAGGTAGCATCGACCTGTATAATATGGTTGATGGTTTTCTTTACATGTAGTATCCACCGTTGCGAATAAATCCCGTCGACTGGACGAACTGATGACCACACAATAATATTTGATGATCTGATATTTACAGTAAAGTATTATTGATGCAGCTTTTCAAGAATATGATGAAGATTCTGTACATTAAAGATGCCACCAGAACAAACGTAATCATATGATATTTATTTAATTTCTTGTAGGTTAGAGAGGTAACCTTTAACTACCATATGATATTTATTGCACCAAAAACTTAAACACATAACTTTTGAATTCAATTTTATATATTTTATTGTTCATATAACCTCTTTCAATTTTATTATACAATTATCAATGTTATGATTTTTTTTGATTTTTTTATTATTTTAATAAGATGATATTGCCGGTACAAAAAAACATGTTAACATTTTGGGTTTAATTCAACTTAATAACCGATAGCACACATCATTTTTTATTTATTTTATTATTAAATATATAAGAATTACAATTTATTAATGTTATATATGTATATTATATTAACTTATTATATATAGATAAAACTTCTATTTTTAGTTTTTCTCAAGATCTTTTCATGATCAAAATTAAATACTTAATGACCTCTCATATTTTTTTCACGATCCTCATCTCCAATTTTATTCGTTGTTGTTTTGTGAACTTGTACACCAAATCATGTTTTTGCTGATTTTCTCGATATTTTATTTCCCGCCTAAACATACGTTTTGTTTTTATACAATATGACAAACTTAAGAAAAAATTAGAATTGAGATACGTAATTGGTCAGAAATGTAATCACCGAAAACAGAGGGGTTACATCCAATCACACAGATATCAGCTGCATATGCAAAAAGTTGATTGGATTGTCATAATAAGATATTGTCCTGTGGTGTTTCACTTTTACGAAGGATGTATTCCAACATGAGATTAAAATGTATTGGGGACAGCGCATCTCCTTGTCGAACACCGGAATTGATTACAAAAATTCACGGTAGCCTGTTCTCAACTTTGACACAACATTGTGACTGCGTTACTGTCATTTTACACAGATGTACATATTTTTTTGGTATTCCTAAATATTCAAGCGAATACCATAGCCTCTCTCGATTGATCGAGTCATTGCTTGAAATCTAGGAATACCTGGTGTACATCGCGAGATGTTTCGTAGTACTTGCAAAGAATCAGCCGCAGCGGATCAGTGACTGACCGTATGCTGTGCAAAGGAGAGCTATACCGCTATTGTTCTCGCATTTCATGCGATTACCCTTTTTGAATATTAAACATAACGCGGCCACTTTCCATTCGTCAGGCATAAGTCCATTTCGACATACCAATCGAATAAGATCGAAAATACCGTTCCACAAAGTAAGCCCTCCGAATATCAAGAGCTCTGAATTAATGCAATCAACTCCTGGTGAACGATTTTTCTTTAATCTCTGCATGGTCATTGTGAATTCCTCATAGGATGGATCCTCAATGAACATCTCTGCGGTCTGCATTTGAGGGTATTCAAATACAGCTTGTGATACATGTGGAACATTGAGTAGATCAGAAAAATGTTCACGCTATGCATCGAGTACCGCATCGACGTTGACACAGAGGTTTCCACCCTGGTCCCGAATGGCAGGTGACCGAGATCTTAAGGTATGGTGCAATTCGGTGATTCCCTTAAATAAACCACTTGAATTGTACTCATTGCTGAGTTGTTGTACTCTTAAAACTTTGGCCTACCACCATTCGCGCTTCTTCAGTCTACAAATTTGTTTAGCTGTCCTCCTAGCAACAACTGCTTTATTTTTCCTTGCGATTGTAAGCCGAGTCTGTGCTCCATTGTGGGCTTTATTGCGTTGCTCAACAGCAAGACGACACTCCTTATCAAATCAATCATTTTTGGGCTTAGTTTTTACTATACCGAGAATGTGCTGGGCAGCACCGACAACCGAAATTTTCAATACTTCCCAGACACTGTTCACATCATCAGATTGGTAATTGGATCGCATAATGCTGTTGCTGACAAGATTTTGATATTTTCGTTGCGTTTCTTCATTTATCAGACCTTCACAGGAGAATCGCGTTTTATATTCTCCTGTCCTCCTTAACTTGTACGAAAATTTCCATTTTGTTTTTTCCACAAGTTTTTTTTCCAATTTGCAGCAACCATAAAATGCTCACTGCCTGCGAATTTTGTTGACGACCGATACAATCTCACGTCTTGGACAACTCGAGCCCGGTCTTTTGAAATCAACACATGGTCAATTTGGCTTCGGGATGTTTTACGTGGATATGTCCATGTATCCAAATGGATGTTTTTATGGGGAAAGAACGTACTTGCTACTTGGAGATCATGTACGATCGCAAAGTACATCATTCTTACCCCATTTTCGATCGCAGTTTCGCGTTGGGGGTACGGACCTATATTATTACATAAGTCGGTTTGATTTCTGCCAGCTCTAGCATTAAAGTCACCAATCACCAATCTGATATCGTGCTCAGGTATAGAGCCCATCAGATTATCCAAATTATTGTAAAATGAGTCTTTATCTTGGGGTTGGCTTACATCAGTGGGCACATGTACACAGACAATTGACAGGTTGGCTAATCTCATTTGAAAGCGATGCTTACACATTTGATTATCGACTGCCTGAAAGTCCAGTACAGCCTTGTTTATCTGTGGCCCAATGAGAAAGCCAACTCCAATATTTTCGAGGTTATCTCCACTGTGTAGCAACGTTTATCCTTGAGACACATGGACTCCACTTTTAGGCCATCGAGTTTCTTGGAGCGCTTCGAGTTCCAGCCGATAATCCTTCATACATGTGATAAGGCCGTCCAACGCACCAGGTTTTCTTAGTGACTGCACGTTCCACGTGCTGATCCTCAATCTCGTATCCGGGTACTTAAGCGGGGGGTCATTGTTATTTAGACGGTATTTGATTGTTTTGTTTTTGTTGACATTTTTAACTGTAATTGTTTTTTACGGATGCGGGTCGTCAGCCCAGCGATCCAACCAGATTTAGTCGCCTCCTACGGCAAGCTCTGGATACTGTGGTGGTATTCTATGGATCTAATGTTTCGTTCGAAATATTTACGAAATATGGTTGCCCCCACCCACAGGGTCTTATTGAGATAGTAGAATTGAGATGGTGTCCAAAGAAGTGCGGAACTATTCCTTGGCCCAAGTATCGATGCATATTGTTTGATAGGTGACTGGTTTAGGAACACGAACGATTTTTTGTAGAATTTTTCTATGTCTAGGAATTGAGATATAGTCGATAGAAGTCAGGGACTATTCGTTGGTTTTTACTGTACCCAGGAATCATAACGTGAAATGTTCTTGCGCAAAAAAAATAAAAATAATTAAAAAAAAGTTTTTATGGAGTAGATCTGTGGTATTATATTTTTGTGTGTAAAATATAATATGAGGAGTGACGCACTTTGAGAGATTTCTTATTTTGACAACATTTCCTTCAAATTTTTCCCAGTCGTCATTTGTCTTACAAAACGAAGTGTAGTGGTTTTCTTTGAAACTAACCAATGAATTAAGTTCAAATAACTTTCCTTCGACTGTTATTCTATTTGGAATACTCTCAAGCGAAATGGGTTTTTGTAGAATACTGTTACGATATTCAGTATTGAACACTAGATACTGATTGCAATTAATCATTCATGGAAGTGATAAGAAACCGCAGCAACGCTTTGGTGGCGCTAACATGAAGCATTTTTCGATATTTTTAATTAATATAATAATTCTAAATTAATAAATGCTCACTTATCAACTGTTTTGTTAAAACAAATTTGACATTCAAATTCAGCAGTACAGCTTGGAAATATTTTAAAAAAATAATCTGTCACCTGAGTGACATTCCACTCACAATTGCTGTTTTAGCCGAAATCATAATTCAGATTTTTCTTTATTGCGTACAATGCATCGTAACGCAGCTGTTCAGCGAGGGTTACATTATTTTGGCACAATGCTGTTACTACTTTTACCAAAGAACATTATTTACTCTCAAACAAATCATTAAGCCTCAGTTTTATATTGGTAGGCTGGCATCGAAAGCACAAGTATTTTTATAAAATTGAGATTTTATAATGTTTCCATTGCGCAATAATCTTGTACTCGGTACTCGGTTCTAATACCAATCGTTTATTCGTTTTGGGCACTAGTTTGGTTATAAGTGGCCGTTTTATTTGAACTCTCGTGGCGAGATTTTTCTGCTCATCTTCAGTTTGTTTTTTGAAGTTCTCAAATTTTTTAAAATTCAAATGTAAAATTCTTAACAGATCTTTTAGGAATAGTTGATTTAAATTTTTCAGCAACCACTCTTTTTCTGGTGTGAACCTCTTTAAGGAAGCGAAAACATTTAGTCGGTAATTTCCCTAAATGTGGTGACCCTCGAAAACGTCTTTTAAGTATCGCAAAATAGTTCTCAATATGACTTTTGCTTAATCTTCCTTGATTATAAATCAATTGAGACCAGAGGAACGTACGTTAAATATTTTTTAATAAATTTGTCTGCAAACTCAGGATTATAGAAATTATTAACTGCATTATTAATGTTTTCATCGATAATTTTGCAATCATTATAAATTTAAGTAGAATTTTTATAAAAAGGATTTTGCTCGTAAATGGTTTTAGCAAATAATTCACTATCGTTTTACTATCAATTAGTTTCAGGGCAAATATAGTCTCGGGAGACGCGTATTTTGATTTAAACAAAATTTTTAAAAATTTCTTTCATGTTTCGGTACTCGGTTCTAATACCAATCGTTTATTCGTTTTGGGCACTAGTTTGGTTATAAGTGGCCGTTTTATTTGAACTCTCGTGGCGAGATTTTTCTGCTCATCTTCAGTTTGTTTTTTGAAGTTCTCAAATTTTTTAAAATTCAAATGTAAAATTCTTAACAGATCTTTTAGGAATAGTTGATTTAAATTTTTCAGCAACCACTCTTTTTCTGGTGTGAACCTCTTTAAGGAAGCGAAAACATTTAGTCGGTAATTTCCCTAAATGTGGTGACCCTCGAAAACGTCTTTTAAGTATCGCAAAATAGTTCTCAATATGACTTTTGCTTAATCTTCCTTGATTATAAATCAATTGAGACCAGAGGAACGTACGTTAAATATTTTTTAATAAATTTGTCTGCAAACTCAGGATTATAGAAATTATTAACTGCATTATTAATGTTTTCATCGATAATTTTGCAATCATTATAAATTTAAGTAGAATTTTTATAAAAAGGATTTTGCTCGTAAATGGTTTTAGCAAATAATTCACTATCGTTTTACTATCAATTAGTTTCAGGGCAAATATAGTCTCGGGAGACGCGTATTTTGATTTAAACAAAATTTTTAAAAATTTCTTTCATGTTTCGAAACTAACGAAGCGTTTCTAAAATGATCGTTCACGTCATTAATTAATTAAAGTTTTAGCCAAATGTGATCAACAAAGATGTATTTTAACGATTTTGTTTAAATTAACCTCGTGCTAGTAAAAGTATATTTGTGGCATATTATTAAATAATCAACAATAAATTATTATTGAAACTATCTAAAACTGCGTTGATTTCGGCGAAACTAAAGTCGGTCACTACTGTATCGATTTGATTTGACTTAATATAAAATGAATGAACGACCTGAGCCAAGTTCCAATAGTCAAGGAACTATGGCTTGCACTGACAAATTCAGTAATGGGCAATGGATCACTTGGGTCATGTTGATTTCTTTTTATTGAAACTAAAAGGGCGTAGTATAAAACGACTGTAATACTGCCTTACAACCAGTTGCGTCCATATAAACAACCAGTTGCTCCAAATTCTTACTATTGATTAATAATTTAACTTTATCCAATTGCAATTTACTGAAAGCAATAACGGAAAACGGCCATTTTGAAATCTGTTGGATATATTGTTCATGGATATTTTTGAATTTCTTCATAGATATCTTTAATATCGTCTGAATGATTATCTTGGTCCATTAATGCTTCGGATTTAATTTTTCGCAAAACGTCTACTGTTGTACACTTCATAATAAAATTCGTTTTTCTAACAAAATCCGTACCTTCATTTAGAAATAGCTGCTCTGAAAATTGTTCAACAGATGATTTCATCAATGAATCCTTAATTTTTTTCTTAAAAATCTATTTATGGATTTTGCTTTTACATGAGGATGATATATTTTGCTTAAAGAAACACCTTTGTGAAGTTAGCCCAGAATTTCATCCCCGAAAATGAAAAAAATTGTATGTGGTAATACAGTTAGTAAAAAAATACTATCACGACGTTGCAATTCGATTATACATATTAATAAACAATATAAAATAATATAAAAAAATGTAACTGAACAATATCAATAACCAATCTAAAGGGTCCGCCTTCTAAAGTTTTTTTTTTCAACTAGTGCTTATTTCGTGAATGGTAACACGTAGCTCATGTCTGATTTGACAGATAATTAGTTTTATCCTTCCGTTGGACGAATACGGTTGTGTATACGCTTGAACAACGCTGGGGAATATTGCGACATTACTTTGAAAATCATGGTAATGTTGCAGAATGTGTGCGAAAAAATATAATATTTTCGGATGAAGCTCATTTTGATCTTGGCGGGTATGTAAACAAGAAAACCCGCACGCATACATTGAAAAGCCGGTACACCCAAAACGAGTCAATGTTTGGTGCGGATTTTGGTCCAGAGGCATAATTTGGCCATTTTTCTTCGAAAATGAGCAAGGAGTGGCCGTTACAGTCAATGGCGATCGTTATCGGGCCATGTTGATCTAATTTTTGTTTGATAAGTTTTGATAATCACAAGACAATCACAATTCTAATCTACTAGTCTGCAATCGCCAATCAGCATTCTCCAGTCCGAAACAATTATCTGCTCTGCTATATTTTGAATAAAATTAAAACTAAATTAAAATTAAATTCTAAAATAAATTTATTTGTTACTCGCTCAGGAATCTGTAACTTAATAAATTAATTTTATTATTTATTTCCACTCCCACTAATAAATATTTCGACCATCTTCAGCAGAACCATGTTCCTGTTACATAATTAGTAAAACAATATAATTTGTTAGTATAATCTATATCATTTTCACATTAACATTGGTTATTATTTTTATTTGGATAGGAAGGACATTTCTTATTTCATCATATGTATTTGTGTTTTGTTCAGTTGAAACTGGAGTATTTAGGTTAATTATCTTAGGGTCATATGCTGCATATAAAGTTGCGTCCCTATAATTCCAGATTTTCGATCTAAATAGTTGTAACCTAAAAATGACGGCACGTGAAAACCGCCAGTTTATTAACTTTCTCCCTCTACTAATCATTACAATCGTTACTAAACTGCTGTTGGCAGACAATAACAATTCTTATCTGCAATCAGCATTCTCCAGTCCGCAACACCTATCTGCTCTGCTGCATTTTGATTAAAATTAAAACAAAATTCTAAAATAAATTTAATAGTTAGTCGCTCAGGAATCTGTTACTTAATTAATTAATTAATTTTATTATTTATTTCAACTGAGGTCTGCATACCTAACAAATTAAAATATAAGTACAAAACTCTGAAAGAAAATTTATTAACTAATGGCTCAGGAATCTGAGATAATTAATTCATTAATATGGTATAATAGATTAACTACCAGCCAACCATTACAATAATGATAACATAATTCTGGAACATGCTCATCAGAGAATCAAAATAGACTTTTCAAAACTCATATTCCAAAAATATGCACCAATTATTCAAATTGCATTCTTAAGCAACAGTCCTCCTCATTTTCCTATTATATGATTAGTAAAATAATATAATTTTTAGTAGAATATATATCATTTTCACATTAACTATCTAAGACTGTTAGAGGTTATTATTGTTATTTGGATAGGTAAGGACATTTCTAGTTCCATCATACAGTTGTGGTACCTCAATCAAGCTACAACACCACAAAAAACTGCAATACACTCCACTCCCAAACAATAAAACCAAAACAAGGCCATCTGTCCCGTGAAACGCTCACTAACTACCGCCCACCACCCATACAAAATAATGGCTCATAGTCTTCCACACACAAATGATAATTCCAGGACCAATCCCACATCGAGAACTGCAAGAAAGGGCCGCAAGAAAATGATTCTCGCTTATGCATATCGAAAAAGAAACTGCACCTTTTCAAAAGAAATATTGACAAACGACGAGAGTAAGATTAACCTGTTCGGCAATGACAGTTTAACATCAAATTAAAACAGCACTTCTGACAATTATAATTTTATATACTTAATTTTTAATTTTAAATTTTAATATTTATTTTATATAGGTACTCAAATTTTTAATTTTAAATGTCAATTTATATACTTAATTGTTAAATTTTCTATCATTAAATCTTAAAATTTAAATTTCTTATCTGAAATCCTAAATGTATTTGATTCTACATATTGATTTCTTTAAATTAAAAAATAAAAATAAAATAAATAAAATAAAATTAAATTAGATATATGTGATCAATCCGTAACTACACATAGGATCAATCCGTAACTACACATAGTGCAACTTGGTTGTAGTGTATTAATTTTATTATAAATTTAAGTTAATTTGTTACAGGATTTTTATTTAATTTTATTTTTTTTTAAACAATCAGTTTTATGGTTACTTAGTACATCATATCATATCATTAAAATTAAAATTAATTTTTACAGATTCCTAAGCCATAAGTAAATAATTTTTTTTTCAGAGTTTTGTATTTAAGTTTTAATTAGATACTGAAGTTTAAATAAAGAATTAATTTAATTAAAGATCCTTGAGCAACAAATTAATAAATTTTATTAATTTTATTCATGTATTAATGTTTTATTATTTTTAATCTAGTAAAAGAATTGAAAGGTGCTGTGGGCTGGATACTGCAGATTGGTTGGTTATAGGCTTAAATTAACAATAAAATTAATTTATAAAATTAAGTCTTACAGATATCGGAGCCATAAATAGTAAGAGAGCAGATAGGTGCTTCGAAATAAAGCATCCGGATTAGCTATAAATTTAAAATAATAAATTAATTTATTAAACTATTAATTAATTCTTACAGATGTCATATTAATAAATCTATAAGCATGTTACAGAATTATCGTAATACTATCGTAATGGGTGGCTTAAACTATCATACCATATTATATAAATTGTTTCAGATACCTGAGCTATAAGTATAAATTTTCTTTCAGAGTTTTGTACTTATGTTTTAATTAGATTAGTTGCGCGGATGGAAGTTGAAATAAACAATAAAATTAAGTATTTAAGTTGCAAATTCCTGAGAGACTAACTAAAAGGGTGTTGCGGAGTGGAGAATGATGATTGGCGATTGCAGACAAGTTGATTAGAATTGTGATTGTCTGCTACTAGTAGTTTAGTACCGACTGTCATGGTGTCTGTAACCGGGTCGCTCTTTCCTAACTAACATACCTTCCTATCCTTACCTATCGTTTTATGTAAACGGCTGTAGGAATAGGCCCGGTGTTATCCGGGAATCTTGCCTAGCGCTTGGTCCTACAGTCCTATCAATCAATCAATTATATTTATGTTTTAATTTATGATTTTATGATATATTTTTTTAGTTTCTGATTGTGTAAAACATTTGATAATGGTCTTAGGACCGAAATATTATGTTCCTTCTAAGAATTAAGTCTTCTATTTAATTCAAATGAGAAAAAGGTTGAAAAAAGTGCAATTGAAAGTCATCCAACAATTTAAATATTTTGTTGAGAAATTATCTTAAATCGTCCAACCAAATTAAAATTAAATTGCGTTTAATTATTGAATTTAAAAATAAACTTTTTAATCATTAATAAATAGTAGTTTTGTGATTCATATGGTATTTTTTAAGTATTTTGACTACTAAATAAGTAATAATTTTCTTATTTAGTATTCATTTTGATTTTCTGTTGTTGTTATGAATTTATTAATGGTCATCATGTTAATCCTGATTAACTAAATCACATCGTTGAAGCATCACTATGTGGACATTCAGTTCATAACTTATTCTAAACTTAATAAGTTACTCAATTAGGGCTTTTCTTGTTTTTGTATTAATCCCACGACATCCTCAGCTAAGACGCGCGAAAGTGATTGACTAAATATAAATATCTATTGTAGCGATCTGTCTGCAGATACAATTAGTAAACCAATTGTCTTTTAAAAACAACTACCGTCTTACAAGATACAGATCAATACGACTTATACTAAGATTTAAGTATTAAGAATTCAGTGATTGAATGAGATGATAGGCAGATAAGACAATCATATATAATCTATGCCAATATCGTTAATCTTCTATCTTTTATACATAAAGTAATTTATAAAATAAGTAAAAACTTCGATAAATGATACATCTGGTTAAATAATTTATTTAGAGAGTTCAATTAATCTCAAATTGAAGATTTTATGTTTATTTTATTTCAATACGACTTTAATTACTTTGACGAATTTACATATAAAATGAATTGAGGTTTTTGTAAACACTTTTCTTCTCACTTTAAATTATTTATTGAACACATAAAATTTTTTCATTGTAGCGAAATTTTTTCGAATTGTGTCTTTAGGAAAAATTTCACTTTTTCTTCTGTTAAAATTTATTTTCCAGCACATTTAACAAATTATGTGTCAAATCCTCATTGATAATGGGAGATTATTTGGGAGTGAATTATGTGTGTGATTTCAGTAAATCTTTTTCTCGTTAACATTTTTGTCGTTTCTGCAAAGTACATAGAGTACTCGAATCTTAAACTTTGTGTAAAGATGGGAATGGATTGCATTGTACAATTTCATAAAAGGAACAAATTTTCTACGTCTTAAAAAAAATTGAATAAAAAATTGGGATTTCCAAATTTATACATATATATATATATATATATATATATATATATATATATATATATATATATATATATATATATATATATATTTATATATATATATATATATATATATATATATATATATATATATATATATATATATATATATATATATATATATTTTTTTTTTTTTTTTTATTATAATAAAACATTATTCATTAGTATAATCTTCATAGAATGGTGAAGGAAAAGTTTAAGTTTCCCACTTTCTAATATTTTCGTTGTAACTGTTGTGGGAGGGATATTGGTATTAATACCTCTCGTTTTGTAACAACTCGCTCAATTATCTTTGTTGTCTCATTCAGTAGATAGATGAAACTTTAAAAATAATTTAAATAAATTATTTAATTTTAAATTTAATTGTGTAAAAGTGGTTGATAAATATAGTTTATTTTTATAAAATAAATCAAATATATATTTATAACATGGATAAAGAATCACATGTATTAATGGATTTGGATTTACAAGCCGAAAAAAATACTGACACCACAAATCAACTTCTTCAACAACCATCAATGGGAATAGATTTATTTAACAACCACCCACCATTCGAAACGTATCAAACTCAGTGGTCTAGTACTTCAACTACCGAACCATTTGTAGAGCAACAAGAACTACCACAACCAGCAGGGCCATCGGTTCCTCATAGAGAGGATAATGAACTTTACACATTGCTATATTCTTGGAACTTACACGAAATGTATCCGAAATGTATTGGTAAGCATATCTTGGCATAAATTGCTGAATACATAAAATTAAATTATATTTATTTCAGAACTGGGCATGGACATTCAAGCGTTTAGGTATCTTGGGGAATACCATAAAACTTTTATGAATCATTTCAAGTTAGGGGTCCAAATTAAGTTCACCATGCATCATAAACTTTGGTTGGAATCTCTTTCCAACACAACGACAACGGGCAGCAACTCAAACCCAGGTAACCAAAGTTCGGCCGCTCAATTTTTACAGGAAACACCGGCAAGTCAAAAACCATTTGATTTAGACGATATTTTAAATAATTCAGTGGACGGAATATTCATTCGAAATTATTATAAAATTTCGAACAAATTAACAAGTGATCTTCGTGTCAAGTTAGTTGACATCATCGCTATCGGAATTATAAATAGCGAAATTCAAATGACTTATGAACTTGGTAATATAATCGCCGATAAAATAGTTGAGACTTTTCCAACGGAAAGTAAGGTAATTACCAATTCGAAAACAATTTTAAATATTATAAAATTAAATTATTAAATATGCTTTTATAGGTAACAAACTATTACAAATCAAAAGGGAAGTCACCAAAGGGAAAAGTATACGAAAAATATTACAACCAAATAAAGATGTTAAGGAAAGTTGGTATATTGCCAATTAAGCCAAGTTACCCAGAACTAGAGCAACTTATAAACAGTTCAATAGGTATTTAATAAAATATACAATAATTTTAAAATTAAATAAAACAGTTTGTTTCGTTTTCTCTTTGACAGGTAGTCCAGATGACTGCAAAAGAAGTATCAACGCCTTGGTTACCGATAACTGCAGTTGGTCGGAAATTGAGTACCATTGGGGCATTACACATCAACTCAGGAAAACACATATTGACTCAGGTGCTACGATAGAAGAAATATTTACAAAATGGCCGCAATATCATAAACCGTTAGGTTATAAATTGGTAAGTTATTGTTTGGTGGTAAATAATTGTTATGCATAATACATATTTTTATTTCTCAAGATTCAAATTGATTTTCGAAGACAATATCCAAACGTGTGCAGCATGAACATCAAGTTTTCGCCATTTTTGGACAAAATCATCCCGATACTCGAAGAACAAGTTAATGGAGTAGCGGACCAGAATTTATTATCAACACTTAAATGCCGCGACAATTATAATGAAAGTAAGTATAATCTAGGCAGATATTATGCATTATAGATATTTATATATATATATATATATATATATATATATATATATATATATATATATATATATATATATATATTTATATATATATATATATATATATATATTATATATATATATATATATATATATATATTTATATATATATATATATATATATATATATATATATATATATATATATATATATATATATATATATATATATATATATATATATATATATATATATATATATATATATATATATATATCAATAATTTCTTATTATAACATAAAAATCCATTTTCTTAATTTTTCTAGATGGTTTGGCAGCTACTTTATTTCATCTTATACACCACATTTTTGGTTCATCAGAGAGGGAGGTGAGGATCAAAAACAATAAAATGATACAAATAACATTCAGCCCCCAAGATGTTCAAAAAAGTTTCATCCTGGTTGGTGCTACATCCAAGAAAGTAGAGGAAAAACTGATGTACCAGTTGAAGAAGCAAAATTCCATCCAGCCATTGCTTCTTGTCACCGGGACTTTGCCAAATCCAACTCAAATTGTTGTGTATTTTGATGGAATTAAATACAAAATGTATTCTGTGCTTCGAGGAATCGAAATAATTTTTGCAATCACACGTTTTTTTAATTTGAAATTTCCATTCCAATCCATAGCCGTTTGGATGTTCATTCAAAAGTATTTTTTTAATATTACAACAAAGTACGATATTTCCAATACTTCTGTCAACGATTTAATTGAAAGGCTTCAAAAATAAGATTTGTTTAGTTTTTTAAGAATTATATTGTTTTGTTTCATTGAAATAGTTTTTAATAATTTAATTTAAGAGATATTTTATATATATTTAATAGTAGTTAATAATATTAGTAATAATATAAATAAAATTAAGTAAAAAAACAAATGTTTATTAACTTTACAAATAAATCAAATTATTAAAATAAATAAATATTTAAAACTAAATTTATAATGTTTTAATTCATTTCATAAATTTGATACTTCCGCTTTTGCTTTTATTTTCGCTTTGCTTAATGGTTAAAAGAATTTCTCATCACGCCGCGGCCACGAGTTTGATTCTTGCCGAAAAAAGAATATAATTGATACAGGATTCCTTGCTATGCATCAAAATACTAGAAAAGCATCATCAGAACTGCATAAATTTTTCAATGAAATTAAAAACTGGATTAAACTGAAAGAGAGTATATCAGCATTACATCGCAAACAAACCTGCCCACCAGTGAGACTTACATAATAACATCACCCTACCACAACACCAACATGTTAAAAATTTCGGATTACATTGACATAGTTCATATACGATTGCCTTATGCGCATGTCATCTCATTCTATCACCGTATTTAAAATATGCGATATAATCAATTGATAATTAGGACTAAAAGTCCTAGACAAGACGATCTGTGTTAGGGCTGGGTAGTGCTGAGAGAATACAGTGCTGAAGACGAACTTTAATTACATCAGTATGGGTTGGACTTAACTTTGACCAGTCATCTAGCTGGGCACAACAGGATAGTTTCCAATGGAAGACTTGAATCCTCCATCTCCCACCCTGTTAGGGTGGAGAAAAATTGTGATCTCAATAAAAGCCAATCAAAATTGGTACGCACACATACTAATCACATAGACTATGTTTAAGATTGATACGACTCACATTTTCGATTTTGGTATTCTGATTTCAATGATTTCCTTAGAGGAATGGCCGACATGGGTGGAACAGTGAATATTAACATTGCCTTTTCACCCTTAGATTTAAGTGTGTTTTGTGGAGTAAGTTTAAAAAATAATCCGGTCTCATCGGCGTTAAATATTTCGGAATCTTGGTATCCTTCGGTTATTTATAGAAACATATTTTTTAGCCAATTTTCGCAATCATTTTTTGAAACATCAACTGCTTCTCCCGAAATTTTTCCAACCACTATATTATGTCTTTGACGAAAATGGTAAACCCAACTGTCGGTGCAAGTAAAATTTTTCTTCCCAACCAGTCAGTTTTTCAATATACTCGTGTTTAAGACGACAACCTAAAAAATACAAATTAATTAATTAAGATTTTTTGAATTATATAAAATAACAACACTTATCTTTTTGTTCAATGTGCGCCTGCGTTTTATACTAATCGCCAGAAACCGCAAAACTACGCGCATGTAATTTACTATACACTTTTAATTTTAGTTTTGTTTGTTTTTGTTTACAAAATAACACTTTAAGAATTTCTCTCATAATTAATGTCAAACATAGGCAACCTACATTTAGGCGCAACGCGAAATTATAATGTAATAGATTTTTCTTTGAAATAGGTGAGTTCGTTCTATACCTTAATCGGATAAGATACGGGCTAAAAATAAGCCGTGACTTAAACGCTCACGTAAAGATCGAACTTCTCTAAGGGGAAAAATCTAGAAATTCGTGACATTGGATGTATAACAATAATAATCTTTCTCTTTTTTGGCGACATCCAAAGCGATAACATCGGACGATTACCAAGCGATTTTATATATATTAACTCAAAAGGTATTTGGCGATTTAGTAATTATAATAAAGGTGATTAAATTATATAACAAATTAATTAAAACATTGTTAAATATTTTCTAATAATTTGTGAATTAAAAAAAATAAAATATTGGAATTCAATTTTTTGTGCGAACATTTTTTATTTTTTCCATTTTTTTATTTAACTTTATCAAGTGTAAGATTTCTTCTGAAACTTTATAACTGCGAACCTCAGAAGAAACAATTTAACTCGTATTCGGTGTTTTATTTTTTTACCTCTGTGAAATTAGCCAGGAAAAAAATCCCGGAAAATCATTATAGTAGAATATTGTAACACTAAATAAAACTAGCTTGAAATAAAAACTATAATATATCAAGATATAAAACTGATTTTTTGAAGAATCATAATTTAAAATGAAAGCAATAATACCATATACAAAGTGCAAATATAAAATTAAAAAATTTAAACAGGATTATCGTTCATTTGGCAAAATTTAAAGAAAATTCTATTAGCCGTTTGTCTGTTATACTCCCTTGAAGTCGTACTAGATATCAATTAACGAGCACTACTCTTGAAAGTCCTTGTAGGCAATAGGGTAAAGATAGTTTGAAATGTTTCTTTCTGTTATTTCAAAGTTGCTTGTCAAATGGAAATAAAGTGTATGAACACATCTATGACCCTCTTCTGGAGTGCAAGACACACGGGCCGACACATCTCATATCAGTACTTTATTTGCTATTAATTAACAGGGTCTTACTTCATATTTCTTTTATATTGTTTTTTATCTATTTTATCGTTTTAAAAAATATTTTTTTTATTTAAATTTTATAATTTGGAAAAATGATCTAATTTTTTAAAAAAAATCTTTTTCATTTTTTGGTTTAAAAAAGTATAAAATCTATGTTTTTTCCTATTAAATAGTTTTTTTCCTGAATATTGTTGAAAATAGGTGACGAAAGTGATTTATTCTTTGTGAATAAAGTATTTAATTAATAATTTAATAATCTGTGTTTGGTTAAATGTACGACTAAACTTTATTTTTGGGATTGTGTTTGTTCTTCAAGATAATTTCTTTGAAAAATTTGGATAGTTTCTTAATAAACCGTAATATTGTGTTGTTTCTACAAAAAGTGAACTGTGCAACGTCATATAGGTAGTTGAGATTATTTTTGAACATTTTAAGAAAATAATTTTTTGTGAAATGTAGAATTTGAGTTTATTAGAATTTTATTAAAACAATATAGTGTTAATTGAAATACATATATTCATATGTAGTTTCTGATATTTGTTTTTTTATTTTTCAATCTTTTGTATAAGTGTATACTTGTATATTTTACCGTTACATTGTGTAACATTGGAGAGATGTTATTATTTTTTTTCACATATAAGTTCGAATTCGATTTAATTAACTCTTAAATGTAGAGGAATGAATTTCAAACAAATTCCAAAAATCATCAGAAATTGTCTAATTGTTACTTGTTAGTTGTGGGGAATTCATCAGTGTGATTCATCCGCTTGATTTAATCGTGTAATTTCGTATCCGGTTTTTTCCTCCCACCACACCTTATGCATAATGAATAAATCGAATACCTGTCGGAAAGACAAAATCGCATTCTTTTCTTGAGTGACTTGCAAATGATCACCATCGCCCACTATTTTGGTATTAAATAGCGTCTGACGGCATTATTTGGATCAATAACTTTTTGGACCTTTTATACTGAGATCAAGGTAAATACTTATGTTATATTTCTGTAAGATATTTATATTCGAACCTAAATTCATATTTATCAATTGTCTTGTTGTTTTCTTCTTAGTTCCCTAGCCGGTTGTTTGCACTATAGTTTTTTTGTTGCAATTGGAAACCAAGAACAACCAAGGGAAAAAACATATTATATATTTGTGAGGTGAGGCTGGGCCTCACTGTTCAGCTAACGGCCGGCTGTAAAAATTTGGGTGCTTTGCATGCATACTTTTCAGACGATAGAAGTTTTCCCACAAACTAGTACAAAACGATAAGTGGCGTAGATGATAATGTTGGAGCTATTAGAATCTAATCGGATACCAGCGATTAGAATCTAATCGGATACCGGGGAATCGTTACTACCTACATATTTGAGCCAATTTCTTCATATGTAGTTTAAATGTCATCTAAGTGATAATATACTTCCGGTTATGCAATATGAACTAAATTTAGTGCCATAATTAGTGTTAAAATTTATACTGCATGCATATATATTTTTGTTTCTTTTGATTTTTTTTATTATATAAAAATGGCCATAGCTATGCCATAGAGTCTGTGTTAGTTAACTAAAGTAAAAGAAAAACCAAAATTTACCACAATTTAGTTTGAATTGAAAAAGAAAAATAACTTTATGGTGTATACATGAAATAACTCATTTCACTGTTTGGTGTGATTAGAAAGCTTTTATTTTTTTTAGCAATTTAACGGATGAGTTTTTGTCCGATGCACCGCAACCCTGAGCGCTCTGGAGTCGTGGATATGTGATTTTTTTTGTTGTTATTTTTTCTTATTTCACCAAAACGAAATTATGTGCCATAAATACATACACACGTAGATATGTATATATTATCTTTATTAAATTAATTTATTATTTATAATATATTACAAGTGTGTTAGTGATAGAAAGTTTTGGTATTCATTCAAATTTTGCTTAGATTGTCATAGATATTTTTTTTTGTATTATCATTAAGTTATTACTTATTGGATATTGTTTAACCATTTGATAAATTCTTTAAAATAAAAGACCTTTAAATTTAACATTGTGGCTTAAGTCTATTTTTTTTCAGAAGAAGTTAACATGACTGGGTCGGCCGGTGAGGTTGCAATGGTCAACCGGATTTTTTTTTATTGCACATGAATGTTTTTTTGTAATGCGTAAAGTGGTGACTAATTTCTTACGAATCCTACCAGCCTAGAGCTCTCTGGATACAGATACTCAAGCATGTGCATCATTTAACCACGAAGAAGCGTTACAATTGTTAATTTTGATTTAAAATAAATTAAAATGCCGTTTTCTAATTTTTTATTTAATAATGATAATGTAGAAATAATCAAAAAAATCATTATAAGAAATGTTCATAGTGCAAATGATGTAAAATTGAGTGTAGATTATAATAATAATAAACTGGTAAGCGTTATTTGAAGTAAAGAAGGTAGTTTTAAAAATAATAAACGTATGCGATGCAAATTAAATTACTTATACATAAACGATAAGAAGTTTAAAACTGATATTGATAATGGTATAAAAAACAAAATCGAAAATTTATCTTATCAAATTCAAAGTGATAAGGATTTAAATTCAAACCAAATTAATGGCAGTGATCTCAACATTTTATTAGAATTAACTAATTTTCATGGTGATTTAAACTAAGAAAGTTCTTGCAATCCAGCTGAAATCATTCATTCAAATGAAGCTTCAAGAAAAAGCAAATCGAATTTATACCAAATAAATGTTGATATAACAGGGAATATCATTCATGATAAAAGGTTATCAGAAAATTAACTTTAGACGAAAAGAAAGAATGGAGTGGTTATAGTTTTCTGAAAATGAAATTTCGTTTCGAGAATTACCATCTTCAACTTGGGATACTATATTTGATAAACAAAATATCATTTTTATATCAAACAAGTATTCTTCCATTATTTCGGAACTACTCACTCGATTAACTGGCTGTGCAATAAGCATTAAAGGTTATGATATAAATAAAACCTCGATATCGGTACGTGGATATTGCTCTCATAAAACAGAAAAAGTCAGTTGTAGAAAATATAGACTCTCAAATAAAAATTTAGAGCAAAATAGTTTTAAAATATTTTATCCCAATAGTGCAATTGTTCATCCATTTGTTAAATGTTTGCCTGTTCGTCTGCATAATCACAATAATTTAAGAAAAATTTTATTAAATAAAACGGTGGAAAATATTAAAGAAGAACTTTTATCTCACGAAGACTCAGATTTTATTATAAAAAATAAAACTTTAATAAAGTCAAAAACATACGATGTCCTAGGAAAAATCAAATCTGAAGCTTTGAGACAACAACACCACCACTCAGATGACATTTTAGATATTTATATAGAGGTGAAAAAACAAAGACAAAATCCTTTCACCCAATTTATTCAAAGATTATCTATTGTTCCATTTTTTACTATTACGTTTAGTAAAACTCAGTATGAGGTTATAAAAGCTTGTAAATCAATTAGCGGTCATAAATTAATTGCTTATATAGATGCCACTGGTGGTATAGTTCGTCCACTTGATAAAGAATTCAATAAAATATTATATTATGCTCTTGTTATTCCAATTCAACTGTATGAAAATGATTCGATGGATCCTTATCCTGTAACTGATTTTGTAAGTGCAAGTCACAATCTAGAATCCATAGGACATTGGTTTCGAACATTTAAATTTTTTTTAAATCGACAAACGTCAATATGGCCTATATTTGATACCATAGTAGCGGCTTTTAGCTTTGCTCAAATTAATTCTGTACTAGATTCTTTTAATAATCTGAATATCGTTCAATACTTACAAACTAGTCACAATGCAATTTTAACAAACAAACAAATTTTATTTTCTCAAAAGCATACCAAAGTTCAGCTTTGTTGTTCACATCTTATGAAAATTATGTTGTGTGACATTAATCAATATTTTCCCTTAAACTGTAAAGTTTCCAAATATATAAAAGAAATAATAGCATCATTTTATTTGATGAAAAAATTACGATGATATTAAAAACATTTTTGAGAATTTAGCAATTTTATTAACTTCTAAAAGATCTACTGAAAGTAGTGCAGAAGCTTTAAAATATATTTTGAAATTTGATCGTAATTGATCATAATTTAATGATATGCCAAATGAAGTAAATATATGCAATCAAAGTTTCATTGCAGATGAAGAATATGGAGATACAGAACAAGACAATTTATGATCAAAGTTCATATTATATAGATTTTGAACAAATCTTAAAAAATGCAATACAGCAAAACAAAGATTTAGAAGATATGAATCATCCAGTCAATATGTTTTATAATCCTGCTTTTATCGAAAAGTTTTGTAAAAAATATATGACATTTATATGTATGTGGTCACTTATTTTAAACCAGGAAAAAAGGTTAAGTAACAGTCACGTTGAAAATTATTTTGCAATAATAAAGAGAAGGTGTCGGAATGCAACCCACTTAGGAAGGTTACCTACAAAATGTTTACGATTCTTAAACGAAATTCATCAACGTAATACATATTTATTTTAAAAGTTTCAGTTAAACATACCTAAAAAATCATTAAAGTTTAGTCAGTCTGAAACACCACGTTCCATTTTGAAAAAATTAACTTTGTCAAAAGTTCTGAACGAAGAAGAAAAATGGGGTCCAAGAAAAAAATATTGAAAAGAAAATTAAACAATTTCTCGTTCAAAAATATTAAAGAATTTAATAAATGTTCACAAGAAGATCAAAACAAAATATCGACTAAACTTCAAATTATACCTAAACACGTTTCGGAAGGGATAACTCCAAAACGGATTACTTGTTACGGTTCGGTAATAAATGTGCATGCAGGAGCATGTTACTTTAAACACGACCGTTATCAGATACTTACTAACACTTTGGGAGTGGTCATATTGAGCCGGCTAAAACTCAGGGAATCGGGAGTGGGAAATCCCAAAGACGTATAGTAAGTTTTGAAAGAACGCTATAGGGAAACAGGATTTAGTGAAAGGATAAGAAAACTGATTAACAACGTAACATGTACTTACCGAGCACCATTCTTATTTTCTTGCCTCACTAGCACTTTATTATCAATTTAATTAACTAAATTCACAAAAAAAAACTTCCCAAAATCCGTAGAGAAAAAAAAACATAAATTAGAAAAAAAAACATAAATTAGAAAAAAAAACATAAATTTGAAATTTTGACATAATGTATCGAGAACCACAATCATCGGTACAAATCGTGCGGACGACCCATACCCAAGAGATGTCTCATTAGCCGGGCAAGAAAACTCAAATTGAAAAGAGTAATGCAATTGTAGACATGGAGTGTTCACTACCGAAAAGCTCAAGAAAACCGAAAAACAATATAATGAGCAGTATTATAAGGTTAAGTTCGAATGTCTTGCGAGTGATAAATTCCTGGTACCTTACCGTTTACATCTTTTAATTCATAACCTACGCTCTCTATTGGTTTACTTATATAGGCTTCGATGAACTTAGGAGCTAATTAAGAGGAATATTTTGTAATAGCGTCACTCAACTTAAAATTTCGAACGAAGAATTTTGACCTATATTAAAAACACGATTGCTTCTTCGTAGATTATACCGTTTAGCACTGCGGTCATACGCCGTTTTTAAATGCAGTAAAACCGATTTTTGAACGTTTGTTAGTATATCACATTTAAATTGGAGTGGCAGGCTGAGGCTATTAAAACTGAGTTCTTCAACTCCCGCAGCAAAGCATAGTTAGATCCGTGGGATACAAAATTTTGCCCGAAAACCAAATAATGTGGGGTAAATCCAGTGGAATCGTGGACAACATTACAAAGGGCTGAGGAAATTTCATTTAAATGCACGTCCCAATTTTGATGATTATCCCCTACGTAAGAGCAAATTGCCGTCAATATAGATCAATTTACCCTTTCCGAGGTGTTAGATTGTGGAGAATATTTTGGGGTAAACATATGTTTAACTCCGTATTTATCCAACAGTTCTTTTAATAAATTGGATTCAAATTGTCGCCCGTTATCCGAAACTAAACTTTCAGGCACACCATACACACAGAAAACTTCGCGATCCAAACATTCAACTAAAATATTAGCAGAGGCTTGTCGTATAGCCCTAACGATAACAAAACGGGAATAATGATCCAACACAACTAGAATATGCTATTACCTCTTTTTGACCGTGGATATGGACCAAGGAAATCCACGTAAATTCTTTGCCATGGCCGAAACTCAACGATTTGTTTACCCATAGGAGGTCGTAAAATAGCGATCGGACTTTTGCAAGTTTTACAAGTAGTACACTGAAGAACATGTGTTTTTACGTCATAGTACATGTTGGACCAATAGTAATGTCTTTTTAAGCGCTCGAGTGTCTTCGATATTCCCAAATGCGATGAACCAGGGGCATTGTGTGCCTGAAGAATGAGACCAGACGTTAGTTCTGAATGAATTACTAACTTCCACTCTGGATGTCCTGAGTCGTCGTATTCAAATCCTGGTGATGTATTGATAAATGACTTTCCATCCTGGACGAGTAAATTAGAACATGGCAACTTAGTAGCAGTCTCAATCAATTCGACATAGGTAGAAGTTTGAAAAGCCGAGTTCTCTAGATCAACGTGTAATGGTTTTAGATCACAGTCCAACGTAGAGAGAACATTTACATTATTAAGTTCGACAGAGTGTTGACGAGACAAGGCGTCAGGTACCACATTTTTGCTTCCTTTACAATATTCTATTTCAAAGTCAAAGCCTTGAAGCTTCATGCTCCATCGTGCCAACCGTCCAGACAAGTCCTTTTGAGACATTAGCCACCTCAAGCTGGAATGGTCAGTAATCAGGGTGAAAGGTAGTCCCTCGACGTATGCACGAAAATGTTTCAAACTTAACACAGCGGCTAAACATTCAAGCTCCGTAACAGAATAGTTACGCTGTGCGGCATTTAATTTCTGTGACATGAACACGATTGAATTTTTTGCACCATCATCACTTCTCTGAAAAGAACGCTTCCCTCACCAGTACTACTAGCGTCACACTGAATGTAGAAGCGCTTAGAAAAATCTGGGTTAACCAAAACAGGTGAGGATACTAACGCGTTTTTTAAAGATTCAAAAGCGGCTTGTGCCTGAGTATTCCATTGAAGCTTGCGGTTCTTTTTTAACAAATCAGTAAGAAAAGCAGATAAGGTTGCGAAATTTCTTATAAACCTCCTATACCATCCACATATACCCAGAAAACGCCGAATTTGTTTGGTGGTTTTAGGTATTGGAAATTCCACAATAGCTTTGCACTTGTCAGAATTTGTGCGAAGGTAACCATCGCTGACAATATAACCTAAATAGTTTACCTGTTTAAGCACGAATTGACTTTTGTCTATATTTATAGTCAAACCAGCTGCTTTCAACAAATCAGCGACTTCTTCAAGTAGCGAAAAGTGTTCAGACAAAGTTGCGGATGTAATTAAGAGATCGTCCAAATAAACAAACTCTTAATCATGCAATCTGTGGGGAATCACACGATGCATCAGCCGGCATAGTGTTTGTGGCTCATTGCATAAGCCGAAGGGCATGACCCGGAATTGATACAATGGCCGCCCAGGAATTGTAAAGGCTGTCTTGTCACGTGATTGTGTCATGTAATGCTGTAGTGATGCCGGACTAGTTGAGTTTTTATCACTCTAATAAGTTTTATTAATTCCAATACAATATTCACTTTATCCAAACTTGAAGAAAATAGGTCAACTTAAAAGTTGACCTCTTTCCAATAAAAAAATATCAATAAATTATAAATTTTATAGTTAAATTTTATTTTTACTAATTAGATTGTTATTAACCCTTCTTGTTTTATTTCTATTCGATGACTGATCTCATTTTTGTCATTCGGTAAATCTATTTCTTATCCAGAAATTATAACATAATAATGTTGATTATGGTATTGGTAAATTAAAATAATATGGTTGTTAAAAAAAGTTTATACGAGGGTGGTTTAAGAGGTTGCACAACACCTCGCCCCGTAAGAAAAATCTATAGCTGAAGGATATAGATTAAAAATTATATTATACAATTCAAAATGACTTATTCTAGTTAAATATATAAGATAATAAATATAATTTGAATATAAATATATATATAAATTTTTTATTTATTTTTTTTTTATTTATTTATGTTTTTTTTTTTTATTTGTTTATATTTCATATTTGATGATATTTATAATTCAATGTTCAATGTACATGTATATATTAATAAACTTAAAAACTACACTTATGTTTATATTATGCCACCTCCCATGAATAGTACCAGTAAAAATCAACTGGCTATAAAAATTTAAGATTAGAATTCATCTTATATATATAAAATTGTTATTCTAGAATTAAGAATAAGTTTTTTTTTTTAGTTTTTTTTTTTTTTTTTTTTTTTTTTTTTTTTTATTAATTAGACAATAAATCAATAATTATTTATTTGTTTGATACTTCAATCACCCTTTAAAACTTCAATTTCCTGTAACGTCATTGTTATAATCAACTTGCGATTTGAAAGGTTTAAGTCGATTATTATGGACTGTTTTAATAAATCGTCCAATTTTTATATTAAAATTTTCATACGAAGGTGTATCTACTATTTTATATGGACCTAACCATATTGGATCGAACTTTGATTTTCTTACTTCGTTTCTTAATAAGACAAGCTGATCTTTAACGAACTTTTTTTCTTTTGTTGACTTGTCGTAATAGGTTTTAGATTTATATTTACTATCTAAAATCCGAGAATGTGCTATATCCGCAGAAATTTTAAGCCGGAATTTTAATTCGTTTATATAATCTTCGTAATTATAAATTTTATCATTCGAATGAAGAATAGATGAAGGTATCCGAGGTTTATGACCAAATAGCAACTGAAATGGCATAAAATTGGTTGAGGTGTGTGGTGTAGAATTATATGAGAACATAGCATAGGGAAGCCATTTATCCCAATTCATTGGATCTTGTTCGATGAAATTTCTGAGATATTCAACTAGAGTACGATGACTACGTTCAAGTGCTCCATTAGACTCTGGATGATAAGCTGTTGTATGAAGTTTTTTTATTTTTAGTAGCTTGCACATCCGTACAAATACATCACTCATAAAATTAGAGCCCATATCAGTCAAAATAGAATCAGGACTCCCAAAAATACATATTAATTTTTCGACCAATGCGGTAGCTACTGTCTGTGCTTCTTGATTCGGAATAGGCATTGCTAATGAAAATTTGGTAAGATCACACTGTGCAGTAAGAATATATTTATTATTATCATAAGTTGAAATCATGGGTCCAACTATATCTAGAAAAATTTTTTGAAATGGAAATGTCGAAGTGGTGGTTATTTTTAGTGGTAATTTCAGATTGGTAGATACTTTATTTTTTTTGACATAGGGTACAGTTGCGAATATAATTTTCAATTGTAGAGAACATCTTTTCAAAATAATAGTACTCTTTGATTCGCTTATAGGTTCGATAGATTCCTTGATGAGCACCCATAGGATTATCATGATATTCTTTTATAATGGTATTGATATCATCTTTATTCGTTAAATGAATTATATCATTGTAATTTTGAATATTTAACCTATTTGACTGGTAAGAAGGCAGCTTTGTACTAGCTTCTGGACCACACGACCTAATTGGAAGATTATTTATTATTTCAGGAGTTGAAGGAGTGGATTTTGAAGGAGTTTCAGCATGCTGTAATTTAGACTGACTTCGTGTAACAACATCGATTTCAGGTTTGTTTACAATAATGCGACTCAATGCATCAGCATTGCTATTTATACGACCTGGTTTATATTTAATCTTAAAATCATATTCTGCTAACTGTAACTTCCAGCGAATTAATTGTGAATTTTGATTAGTTTAGCTATTGAGGTAAATTAGAGGGCGATGATCGGTTACTACATAGAAGGTTCGTCCATATAAATATGGTCGATAATGATTAATTCCCCAAACGATTGCAAGAAGTTCTTTCTGTGACGTTGAATAGTTTTCTTCTGATTTATTAAGGATACGACTTCCATATGCAATTGGAAGGTCATTACCATCAACAATCTGTGACAGTATTGCACTTAAAGCAATATCACTAGCATCGCAAATCAAATAAAAGTCTTTTTTATAGTCTGGGAATTGCAATAATGGAGGTTTCATTAAAAATTCCTTTAATTTTTGAAATGCCTCGTCGCATTTTGCATCCCATGTGAATTTTACATGTTTCTTTGTGAGGTTTGTTAGAGATTTTGATATATCTGAAAATTGTGGATAAAATTTTCTATAATATCCTACTAAACCTAAGAAAGAACGGACTTCTTTTACTGTTTTCGGAATAGGATAATACATAATAGCCTCAATATTTGATGGATCAGGTTTTATACCTTGTTGAGTAATTATATGACCGAGATATAGGATTTCTTTTTTAAGGAACTGACATTTTTCTGGGTTTAATTTAAGCTTGAACTGACGGAGTGTTGATAATACATCACAGAGCTTTTCGTTATGATCTGACAGACTACGGCCATATATAACTACGTCATCTAAATAAACAAAACACTTTAAACCTGTAAGGCCTGTTAACACGCTATTCATCAATCGTTGAAACGTACTTGGAGAGTTTTTCAACCCCATTGCCATTCTTTTGAACTGATAATGCCCTGAGTTAGAGCTAAAAGCTGTTTTCTCTTTGTCCAATGGTTCCATCGCAACTTGGTGATATCCATTGGCTAAGTCAATTGTACTGAAATACATAGCTTTTCCTAATTGCTCTAGTATATCGGTTATCGATGGAATAGGGAAAGGATCACTTATTGTTGCCGCATTTAATTTACGGTAATCAATAACTACTCTCCACTTTCGCTCGGTTGTGGTTGACTTTTTGGGTACACATAGTATTGGAGAGTTCCATGGTGAAGTGGAATGCTCTATAATATCATCGTTTAACATTTTGTTAATTTGGCGCTCAACTTCGACTTTATTTGCCTGAGGTATCCGATATTGTTTAGTATACACAGGTTTTGTGTTTGGTTCTATATTTATTTTATGGGTGATTTCGTCTGTAACCGTGAGTTCATCGCCGTCCAAATAGAAACAGTCATTAAAATTTCTAATAATTTTTATTATACTATCTTTTTCCTCGGAATTCATATGATCGGTATTGATTACAGACCTGAGAATGCGCAAACGATTGGTAATTTTGTCTGACGTTAAATAGAAAAATTCATAATCATTAATGGATTGAGTTGCAATTTCAAGATTAGAATCAAAATTGATTTCATGATCATTAGAATTAATTAAAGAAATATAAGCGATATTGTTCGTTACTTTTATAATTGAATTTGGAGCGTAAACGCCCGGTACTATTTGATTTGATAAACAGATGCGTTCGCCATCTGAAGATGCGACTTGAATAGAAGTTATAATTTCACTTCTTGGAGGTAGAATGATTACGTCGAGACTAGAATTTAAATTATATTTACAATTTTCCTCATTTATTAATATATTTATCGAGTTGGTTTTGAAATTTAATGAACATTTAAAATTATGTAAAAAGTCTAGTCCTAGGATACCATCAAATTTTATTGGAAAAGTATCAGGTATTATTTGAAATGTGTGATTTACAGATTGAAGATCTGAGAAAAACAATTTTAAATTACATGATGCAAGTGTTTCGAAGCTATCTGGTGATATTCCTACGACAGAACATTTCTTTTCAGGATAGCAAAATATATCACCATCTAAAGAACCAATCTTAATTAAGCTAATGTCAGCCCCAGAATCAACGAGGAATAATGAAACTTTGGTACTATTTTCAGTTTTTAATCTAAGAAATTTTTTTGTTGAGATTTTGTTTTGTTCAGATGTTGAAGAATCGCTAGGGGAACACTCTAAACTTGCAAATTGCGGACTCGTAAAGGAATGTTCGACTTTTCGAGTCCTAGACAATTTCCCTGATTTGATACCCCTGTTGAATTATTTGGAATTGTTTCCTTTGTGGATGCTTTACTTATATTATAACGTGCTTCGTTTACACGCTGCCGCTTGAAACACTCGGATATTTCATGTCCGGGTTTTCGACAATAATTACAAACCATTATGTTTTGTTGCGAATTATCTTTAGTTTGAAATGAACGGTTTTCGGGATAGTGTCGATATGATGAGCTTTGAATAAACCTGGGATTTACATTTGAAATATTCTGCGGTCGCAAACTATAACACGACGGAGTACTATGGCCTTTCTTGTAGCAAATTTGGCATTTAGTCATAGTCTTTGAGTGGGATGTATTTTGGGCTTGATGTGATGAGAATGTTGGCCTTGATGACGTGTACGATAGCAAAGCTTCTTCATCGCAAGCTCTTAAAATTGCCTCTCGGAGTGTGGAGAAACGACAAGCTTTTACAATTACTTTTATAGATTCTACCAACCCTTCTTGGAATGCTCGTAGAGCAGTTAAGGAATTTAATTTTAGTATACTTTTATCATTACCTATATGTGAACTAGCGTCATTTAATTCATGTAAAAGTTTTTCGATCCGGTTAGCAAATAATCGAACTGATTCGCCTCTTGACTGCCTACAACCCAGTAATTCTAATTGAACAACTTCTAACGATCGATTAGGTCCAAATTGCAACACTAATTCGGTTTTCACTTCAGACCATGATTCAAATTTTCGATATTTCGTAATTTCATAAGCTTTTCCCTTAAGCCTAGTTTTCAAAATATTAATAAAGGAATTTATTTCCGATTTTTTTAATGAGTCGTGAATGATTTCACAACAAGAAATGAAACGATGCAACTCATCAAAATTTCCATCGAACTCGGGTATGATTTTGATGGTGAGATTAATATCTAAGTCTGTCATTTTGGATTTATCCGAAATCTTATTATTATTATTAGAAGAATCGCTATTTGTTTGAGTACGAAGTGAAATTGGAAAATTGTCAGGTTTTAATTGAAGTTAAATAAAGTGACTTACTTGATACTGATTCTAATTCTGAGTCCGATAGATTTGAATTTTTTCTTATATTTTTATTCCTTAATTCCAGAAGATCAAATTTATTTAAACTATCTTCACTGGTAGCTTTTATAAGTGATGTAGTTGGAGATTGCATATATATAAATAAAAATTGTAGCTAAAATAAAAATATATAGAAGAACTATTAGGAAGTATATAATTCAAATTTAAAACATATGATTCACCTTAGATATTTATTGAAAGATTATATAAAAATGAAAATATTAATATTAGTGATAACGTGTATAAACCGTTATATGTTGATTTGTTATCCACATGGAACCCATGGAACATGCTGCTATGATGACCGAAAATTTCTTTTGACTCCTTTTTTTATTTCCTGCGTTAATATCCGTTACATATATGACCCATTGATTTTTTAGAAATTTTAAACTCTAAAGTTTAAATCGAGTGTCGACACGTGTTTTTATTTATACACCACACTGAGTATAAGATCACAAGGTTTCCGTTATTGATCAAGCCAAGTGAAATTGTTTCGTTATTATAGATGATATAATATATGATTACGGTGCGGGTTACTATCCGTTATTAGACTTGTTTACCACTACAAACATTGACTGAAAAGTATGTTGTTTTTAATATGTTGTTCATTAAGCTCTTATTTCACAGCTTAATCCCACCGCTGTCACCATTTTTGTCATGTAATGCTGTAGTGATGCCGGACTAGTTGAGTTTTTATCACTCTAATAAGTTTTATTAATTCCAATACAATATTCACTTTATCCAAACTTGAAGAAAATAGGTCAACTTAAAAGTTGACCTCTTTCCAATAAAAAAATATCAATAAATTATAAATTTTATAGTTAAATTTTATTTTTACTAATTAGATTGTTATTAACCCTTCTTGTTTTATTTCTATTCGATGACTGATCTCATTTTTGTCATTCGGTAAATCTATTTCTTATCCAGAAATTATAACATAATAATGTTGATTATGGTATTGGTAAATTAAAATAATATGGTTGTTAAAAAAAGTTTATACGAGGGTGGTTTAAGAGGTTACACAACAATTGTGGGTCGAGTGAGATCTGCCAAAAGGCATCTTTAAGATCAATTGTAGATATATATCTAGTTTGATCCAAACGACCCAACAAACCATTGACAAGAGGAAGCGGATACGCATCCTTGACGGTCACATTGTTCAATTCACGGGCATCCAAACATGAACGTAACTTACCATTACTTTTCCGGACTAAAGTTATTGGAGAACACCATGAACTTTGGGATTCCTCTATGACTCTCAACGACAACATTCGTTCAAGCTCTTCATACATCAATTTTTGGACTGCTGGAGATACGGCATAGTATCTTTGTTTGATGGGTTTTGCAGTTCCAACATCAATAGTATGAGAAACAAGGGACGTTTTTCCAAGTCCGAGTTTACCACTAGAAGGAAATTTTTCGACAATTGAATTTAAATATTGACGCTCATCACTAGTTAGTTCATGAAATAACGTTGTCGCCGTGATGTCGGGAATTTTGTGTTCCATTTCCTAGGAAGAGATTTTGGGGATTATGCTAAATCGATTCCGAAAGTCAATCCCGAGATAAAGAGATTGTTCTAGTGATGGAACGATATATAACTTCATAATATCCGATTTATTATCGAAAGAGATGATAGCATTAATGTATCCGAATACACGTTGGCATTGACCACTCGCAGTTTTAATTGTAGAAGGAAAATTATGAAATTTGATAGTTGGGTCAGTTATGAAGCTTTCAGATCCTCGTCCCAGTACACTAATGCTTGCTCCACTATCTAACAAACCATTAAATGATACATTGTTTATTAACACTGTTGCATACGGACGTAGGTCACCTGATTTGGAACAACATATTGATGAAACAATTTCGTTTCTCATAATTTTTCTTCTCTCCCAATACATTTTAGACCGTTGCATTCTATCCTTTTCATTTTTCCAATAGTTATTTTTAACCGGGTTAGATTTTAAATAGTTGGACTGATCATGAGGGGCAGTATTAGTTTCAGTTGTTAGTTTAGGTAGTGTATAGTCACTGTAATACAAAGGTAAGTTAGAATTAGACGAGATATCTGAGGGTAGCATATTTAGATTATCCGCTTGGATTAACTGACAGTTGGCATGGATGGTCGTAGAAGCTCTGGATCTGTGTTGCTTGCAACATCCTCGTACTGAATTATCGGTGCATTGGTTATCAGGGGCCTCTGGTTCCCAAATCTCCGTTAACCCCTTGATGAGTTTTCCGAGCATCGCTTGCATTTAGGAGTTATAGTCCCTTTTAACCCACATCGGTAACAGAAAATTTCTGTTGGAGAAATCGGACAGTCCATAAATACATGTCCTATGTTTAAGCAATTAAAGCATATTGGGTTATTTCCCAAAGCATATTTAGCATTACCAGCTGACACCTCAGGCTGTCTTAATTTATGAGGACTAGAAGTTGTATTTTGTAGGGCTGATAACGGATATTCTTTATTAATTGCGGAGCTAGCCATATTGTTTGGTTCACTGAGGTACCTTTCATTATAATCAGTATTTTCCAGCTCGTTGATATATCGTTTTGGTTGTAAAGAAATGTCCGATTGTATCCTGAATCGTTTAAAAGAATCTTCCCAGGCAGTGCAACTTTTGATTAGATCTTTATATCACACAATTTTGGGATCTCGCTGATAGATATTTAATTTTAATTTTATTGTTTATTTAATATAACGAACTGAAATGTGATATAATATTTTGTGATTTGAACATCAATATAATTATTTAATACTTTATTTAAGATAAATTTTATTCATCTCCTATTTACTTTCTTTCTTAATATTCTATAACATTTTTATACATACTTCTTAACATGCGAGTGTATTACCAATGTGGTTTGTCATAGTGATTCATTTCATTTTCCGTAGAATAATAAATAATTCATTTTCCAAAAATCTAATTTTCTTTAATAAAAACTCTAATTAAAATCCATTGGCTATTATAAATAAATAATATATAAATAATTTTAATTCATAAAGTGTTCAAATAATTTAATTTAAAAAAAATATTTACCAATATAAAATTGAAAACTTTAATCGTCTCTCCTGACAAATGACGATTTGCAAAATAATGTAACACTTTTATTTGGATGCGACGATATATGTAATTTATTTGTAATTTAAATATAAAAATACAATTATAAATTTTAATGTTTCAAGTTTATTATTATTATATTAATTTTATTAACAAATTGTTTTTTTTTATTTCCATATTTGGTCAAATTGATTTAATTTCTTCAATGCAGTAGATTTAATCTCGAATTTTTAGGCTACTCATACAAGTTGTAATGTAATTAACAAATTAAATTTAGCTGACCAAGAAACATTTTGTATTCCCACAATTTTCTTGTCTTTTCCCCCGTTCTAAAATTGTATCGCACAAAGGAAATCGGAAAGCTTTAATAAAAATTAATGGTTTCACTTTCATATAATTTACCTTGGTAAGCGCAATACAACTATTGTTGACAGCTTGTGTCCTCACTGGGTTTAAACAGCCCTGTTACAATATGGTATATAAAGCCACAATCAATTACTGCTACACACTTTTAAGTATTTGTTCACACTTTGAACTACAAATCAAAGTCACTCGGTAATTGATTTAATCAGATTTATATCACCCACTTCGAGTATAATTTATTTGTTTGGCAACTACACTAATGATTCTCGATTAATGATAATTCGCTATAAAATCGATCTTAATTGAAAATCTATCCAATACTAATTGTATCCGATACAAATATGACGTATAACAATTTTATTACCGACTAAAGCAGTTGTGCGTTCCTGCAAGTCTATGTAAACTGTAGGATGAAATATTGTTCTGTTATACATACTTAAAACATAATGTAAAAATTACACTTAGCAGTATGTGTAACATATATGCGCCATTGACATTTACACGTTTTGCCTCCCCATTATTAAAGCAATGCGATCTTACATCATGATGCCACCTACCTATAAACCTCAGCAAACAGTGCATTTTTCAGAATGCATTGAAAGCTATTGAATCTTTTCTGTTTCGTAAATTTTGATTGTTGACTTATCCACTCAGCCAAAAATGAGCTTCACCGTTGAACACGAATAAAATAATGGATCACTTTGGAGCTGTTACAGAACTGCTTCTTCTTATTGTAACCCGGAACGACTTCCTAAAGGATTATTTGTCTCGAAATCATCAAAGTAAATTGTAAATCGTAAAACATGATCGTCTTGACCAAAATCTTTTCGTTTACTTGGAACAAATCTGTTTTAGTATCGACTATTGGAAAATGTGTATCTGTGAACGGAATATGACGTTTGTAACGTGACTGTTTTCAATCACAATTTCGTTATTTATGTGTTTTGGATTCAAGCGACTTCCTATGACAATTTTCATAGCGTTAGATAATAATTTTGGCTAATTAAAGAGTTTTAATCTTTTATATCTAGAATTTAGACTAGATAAAGGATCTTTAAATAAACACAACATCTTTCCTAATTTATTTAAATTATAATCCATTTCGCCCAAAATTTTTAACACTATCTGTTCTTTGTGGTTTACTAGGCAAGTTGTTAGACTTTTGAAACAATAATAAAATATTTTGTATTTGTGTTCGATTAAGTTATAAATTATATAAAGATGTTACATAATCTTATTTTTCTTTCTTCATGTCATCAATCTCATTAAATTCATCAATTAGACGATTCAACACTTTCGTTATCAACTTTATTGCATTCTACGGACCAAAATTAATTTGTGATTCTGTTAATGGTTAGTTTTTTATCGATTACAGTAGCTTTTGTACATAATTTGTAAAATGTTCTGCAAAAAGAAGAACACCGTGAAAATTTTCGATAAGACATGCATGTAGCACAATCTCAAAATACTTCGTTACGATGAACAATTTTTTGTGTTGAATATATAATTTAAAGTGCGAAGAAAATTGTGTACAAAAACAACAATTCATTCAATAAACTATTAAATTCGTATTGAAATAAGAAAAACATAAAATCTTCAATTTGAGTTAATTTTATCTCTCTTATTAAGTTATTTACCGAGATGAATCATTTTTAGCGGTTTGTGTTGATTTTATAAATTACTTTATGAATGAAAGATAGATATTAACGATGTGGGCTTAGTTTATGTCGATCAGCCTTTTATCTCATTTAATCACTGAATTCGAAATATGAATTCGACAAAACGCTCTGTGTGAGCGGGATATTGATTGGAAAGTACAGAGCTTCACCCGATGATGAACCTTTATGACATCAGTGTGGGTTAAACTTATCGTTGTCCAGTTTTCTAGTTACTGAGCTGGTCGCAACCGGATAATTTTAAACTAGAGGACTAAACGTCTTCGCCGTCCACCCAGATAGGGTGAGGAAAAATTATGAAAAATTTGAACTCAATAAAAGCCAATCAATATCTTTACCCACACATACACAAAATAAGATTAACAACATGATCGTCACTAATCGGTTCGCCTATACTTAGAATAGAAAATATCCTATTATGAGGTAATTACAAGTTTTCCGGGAAAATATATATTTACCAAAACGTTTTCGTTTACATCTCGATTTTATTGTTGAACATTTAAAATTGTATGACGTCTCTTAGTCGTATTTGAAACAATTTTAAAAGAAACGAAATTATGAGTTGTTGTAATTTTTCACAACAATGAAATGAATGAAAATGAAAATCACGTGTCTTAAAGATTTGGTTTATTTTCGCTCTACAGAGAAACGAAAATAGGTAGTTATTGTTTTACAGCAATAAAAAGTTGTTGCTATTGTTCACACCCTTGAATGAAGTTTTCGTCTTAATTTAGATGCAGTTACACAATCTTAAATACAGCAAAAGTAAGTGTGGTCTTGATTATTCAAATGAACTTCAACGTATTGGGCCATAAGGACATGATGTAGGTTAATTGAATTTCAGTGATTTCCTAATAGAAACGTGTACACGCTTGGATGGTATACATAAATGACCAAATAAAGAACTTAATTTATTTTTACTTTAATGATATTTATTAGTTATAATAACTATTGATTTGCACTGGTTGGCAAACAAGATCCGAATTAATATTTTTAAACAGATAGAATGTAAATAATATTGAAATTAGATTCAATGCAGATGATGCTAAGAATTATAATGTTGATAATTATTACAATTATGACTACAGTGCATGAAGTGGTGTTGGTTTATGGTAGCCTATACTTTAGCCAAATCGTTAATACTGACCGTATCAATGTACGATTTGGACCAGGCTCTTATAAAAGGACCACTAGAACATGGTGTTGGTTATAGATCCGATTTAATGTAACGAAAACGAATCGAGTTACAGTTTAGTTTTTAGTAATTTGAGTTCAGTGATTAAATGAAATGAAAGGCGGATAAGGCAATCGTACATAAACTAGGTCAATATCGTTAACATCAATCGTATCAACATCCAACTTGAACCAAGACTTTAATTGATACAAACAACAATAAATGATGCATCCCGATAAATAATTTTATTAGAGAGTTTCATTGAACTCATATTGAAGATTTTATGTTCATTTATTTCAACACCACTTATTGTTTAATGAAAAACTTTTCAACACATAAAAATTTTTCTTAGTAGTTAAGTGTTTTGGAATTGTGCTTCATTTTAAAATCATTGTACAAAATATTTTAGAAATTGTGTTTCGAAACCGCATCTATCACAAATCAGAAGTTGTACAAACTCTTGAACCGACAAAACACTAACTATTAACAGAATCACTAATTAATGTTGGTTTAAAGAGTGCAATAAAATTTATAAAGAAATTGTTAAATCATCAGGTAATTTTGTATTACAATTTAATGAGAATGAGGGAAGAAAATTAAGATTAAAGCAGAAATGAATAGTTAAGTTATAAATAGTCAAAATAAAACGAGAGATAGGTAAAGCTACAGACGGGACCTAGATATTAATGATCAACAACTAATCGGAATGGTAGGCATTTGTGAAAGGTGTATCTCCATCAAAAAAGTGTGCTCGCCCTGGTGTTATGGCACGAAATCCATTTTTAACTTTTTTACGTCGATAGAACAAATTACAAACTGTCGGAAAGCCAATCAGGAGAAATGGCCAAATATTGTAGAAGCGTTTCGAACCTGCAAACGACGACGCTCATCGTCACACGTTAATGTTGGTTAACATATACGAAGATCTAAAAGTTGTAGATCCAAATAAAAACGGTAGATAATGCGGTGGTTCATCATACATAGTACCATGTGCGAAACATCCGGACAGTTCGAATTCCTTTAAAAACGTTAAATATTGTATATTGTTTTTACTTTTATTTAGATTCCAATTTTAAGATTGCATTTGTTAAGTCAGCCGAACTCTGAAAGTATAAGTTGTTAAAGTTATGTTTATGGAGAAAAAGCTTTTTAAAAAAAGCGAATAAAGTACTTAAAATGTTTAAACTAAACGACCAAGAAACAAGTGTTGTAATCGCGTTATAGAAGGAAGACCTGTCAATGAGTGAAATTGGTGATAGGAGTGGACGTGGGAAATCATCAATTGCCGATCTTATAAAAAAATATAGGACTACGGGGAACACAGAGCGGTCTAACCAGGTTCTGCAGACCGCGAAAAACCACAACAGTGCAATATAAATATCTGGTTCTTCGTTCCAAGCAGAACCGATTGAAAGCTTTACCGAAATTGCAAGACGATCTTGCTACAGCAACAGGTATTGAAATTTCCAGTTCAACTGCTCGTAGAAGGTTACTGAACGCAAATTTTAGGGCACAGTACTCGCTGCAAAAAAATTTACTTAAGATATCTTCAAAAATTGGTCGGCTTCAGCTGACAAGAGAGCACTCTACATAGACCAAGGAGTTGTGGAATAATGAGGTGTTCTCTGACGAAAGCAAATTTAAACTGCATGTGGACGATGGATGGCTTATTGTGCGTAGAAAACCAGGTGAACGCCTCAGCGATATCTGCATTCAACAAGTGCCTAATAAAACTGAGGGTGTAATTGTTTGATGCTTTTGTAGTAATGCTGGTGTTGGTCACTTGGCCCTTGTCGAATCAGGAGTAGCCGGTAATGTGTACCTGAACATTCTGGAAAGGCGTTGGAAAGCATTATCTAGTGAAACTGAGAGCTTCATCTTTCAACAAGACAACGCGCCAGCCCACAGATCAAAACAAATGACTATGCACTGTTATTTCTTTATTTAAAACTTCTGTATAACTTTCTGGTAGAAAACAATAAAAAACTTTGTAACATAATATTTTATTTCTATTTAAAGGTGAAAAAGTACTTGGTTGGTAGTTCCATCTACACAATAAAATGACCCCCTTATAGCCCAGATATGAACCCAATTGAAATAATGAGTTTACCAAGCTCAACAAAACTCGGTTGCCTTTCGAGTTACGGACGAAAATATAAGGCGGATAGTTGGATTTTAACTAACCCATGTAACAGCTATTCTTCCTGCTGGTATCAGTAAATATTACGTGATTTTACAACATGACCTTACGGTCTTATTACAAATGGACTATGAGATTCGAAGGCCAATACCGTAAATTGAAAAGTATTGCAGCATCTTTAAGAAATATTTGTAACACGATATCTACTACTGCGGCAATTGGAGCGAGAGGTACCTGGTTCGAATTCCGATAGTGGCAGGATGCAAAAAGGACTTTTCACCATCGAATTACGATCGATGGTGTGAATGAACACATGTATGATCCCCTGTTTGGAATGCAGAATTCGTGGGCCAACCCAACTAACATGTCAATATTATAGGCACGGAACTATGCAATGCACGGATCGTTCAACGTAAATCGAACCTATAGCCGTATGTCTTCGATTTGGCTAAGTAATGATAAAAGAAGGACATAAATAAACGAACCGCGAAAGAGTTAGGAGAGCGTGGATAGAAACAGCAAGACAGGCAAATTTCCGATTTATTGATAACATAATTCAAATATTGGCGATCCGATGTGCAGTTTGAAGAGAAAAACGATTGCCTTATCCGCCTATCATTTCATTTAATCACTGAATAAGAAACTATAAGTCGTATTGATCTGTATCCTATACCACATACTTAAAGATGTAACAATATGCGCTTTTGTACAATGAGATACTGGGTCACGATTTGCATTATATATATTAGCTGTTTTGGCATGTCATACGAACTGTTATTGTCACATGGTTCAACTTATCGACCAACCAGTGAAACCGAAGTACAAAAATCCAACAATAAATCGTATCGATTTGAGTCTTAGATTATGTTCTTAGATTACCTTTGATTATTTCGCTCTGAGGAGTTGCACTGGACCAAAAAATGTCATTTTTGTTCGATCAAAGTTTTTTATGCCACTGTACGCTGAAAAGATGGTTTAGTGATTCATGCATATAGCAAAGTTTTCTATTCCTCTGTAGTTCTATGGATTTCTGTGCACACGCACAATGAGGAAAGTGAAATTTACTGTTAACTGTTTTCAAACATGAAAAGTTTTTTCAAAAACTGTTTTTTGTACTTTTTGAGCTTCCGAAACTTTTACAAAAACCTTACTAAAACAACGGTAACATAAACGTTGTTTTTTTACAGTTTTTCACCAATACAACCTCAAAACGAGATTTTATTTCTTTTATTCTTTAACTATAGCTAGAGCTAGAATTCGTCTCAGAATCACGAAACAATTAAATACAGAATTTGTCATAAGAGTGAGCGTTTTTGAGAGTATACCAGTATGTTGTTTGGTTGAAAAATTTTGTATCTGCTGAGCATTATCATATGTTTATTATCCGGAGTTATTCCGCGTACATATGGCCTGGAGTAGCTAAATATTATGCCATACCATACGGCCAGCGGTAGCCAAATAATTTTCGTGTGAATATACTCAGATATATGCTTCTATATTATATTTAACACCCTATGGCTGAACGAAGTGTACGTGTACGCATTGGGTATAATAAAGCCTATTACATTCGACCTTTTCAAGTTTTTCCTTCTTCACCCGCCCAAAGTTTTAAGTTAAGTTTAAGAAATTTCAATAAGTGAATAAAAATTGTTATTGATAATATAATTGGCGATATTTACTGTGGTTGGTGAGAACTCTGTGCATTTGGAGAACCCTATACCACTTCAATCTCTTATATACCAATTCGTCAGACATCAATACATTAAAAGGTTTATGTGGTTATGGTGATTAATCCGTTGCTTCGGTAAATGTCAGTCCATTGAGATAATATTGAACCTACCCACCAGTGAACTAACATCCCTTACCACAACACCAACCTGTTGAATATTTCGGATTATGTTCAAATACTGATTTCGAAATATTTAAGTCTACACTGAGAAAACTCATATTCAAAATAGGCACACATATGTGTTCCTTACGAAAGAAATAATTAAACAAAAGGTAAGATTATCTTGTTTTGATTTATGTATAGTTGGTGCTGATTGTATTTGTTTCAGCATTGATCATTGAATGTTTGATTGACAGAAGACGATTGATTTTTTGTTCGATTTAGACAAACAACTTTTTTGATCTAAGAATATTTTTATAGCTTTTGCTTTTCAAACTGCACATCGACGCTTATATTTTATATAAAATAAAATTATTTTCAAACTATAATTACTACGTTAACTATGAAATTAGAATATCAAAAAGCCTGTTGTCTGTATGTTTTTACCTTTGGAATCTGTTTTGAAATTCAAGGCTCTCTCAACTCTTCCATGGTTAACTTATTTAAGTCCTGTTTAACGCCATTACTTAGCCAAATCGAAGACTTACGGCTATAGGTCCGATCTATATAGAATCATCTGAACATTGCATAGAGTTCTATGTCAGCCTAAAGTACTGACATGATAGATGGGTTGGCCTATGATTTTTGTACTCAAACAGGAGGGATGATGCTACATTTTATTCAACATTTACATTTTTTCGGGATGGAAAATTTTCACTTTTGCTTCATTAAAAATCATTTACAAATTTTGTATCAAATCCACATCTACCACAAATCGGAAGTTGTACAAAACCAACTGTTGAACCGACAAAAAACTTACCAGTTACAGAATCACCAATTAATTTTGGACCAAAGAGTGAAACAAAATTCGTAACGAACCACTAAGCTACATATAGATATAAAAGCAAAGCGAAAGCATCAAGTTCATGAAATGAATTAAAACATTATAAACTTAGTTTTAAATCTTTATTTATTTTAATAATTTGATTTATTTGTAAAGTTCACAAACATTTATTTATTTACTTCAATTTATTTATATTTTTACCAATATTATTGATTATTATTAAATTTATTTATAAAATCTCTTAAATTAAATTATTAAAAATTATTTAAACGAAACAGAAAAATATAATTCTTAAAAAACTTAATAAATCTTATTTTTGAAGCCTTTCAATTAAATGGTCGACAGAAGTATTGGGAATATCGTACTTTGTTGTAATATTAAAAAAATACTTTTGAATAAACATCCAAACGGCTAAGGATTGGAATGGAAATTTCAAATTAAAAAAACGTGTGATTGCAAAAATTATTTCGATTCCTCGTAGCACAGAATACATTTTGTATTTAATTCCATCAAAATACACAAAAATTTGAGTTGGATTTGGCAAAGTCCCGGTGATAAGAAGCAATGGTTGGATGGAATTATGCATCTCCAACTGGAACATCAGTTGTTCCTCTACTTCTTTGTCTGTAGCACCAACCAGGATGAAAGTTTTTTGAACACCTAGGGGGCTGAATATCATTGGTATTTTTTTATTGTTTTCGATCGTAACCTCCCATCTTGTTGACCCCAAAATGTGGTATATAAGATAAAATACAGTAGCTGCCAAACCATCTAGAAAAATTAAGAAAATGGATTTTTATGTTATTATTAGAAATAATGTTTATAGCTAATGCATAATATCTGTCACGATTATACTTACTTTCATTATAATTGTCGCGGCATTTAAGTTTTGCTAGTAAATTCAGGTCCGTAACTCCATTTACTTTCTCTTCGAGCATCGGGATGATTTTGTCTAAAAATGGCCAAAACTTGATGTTCATGCTGCACACGTTTGGATAAATCTTTGAAAATCCATATCAATCTTGAGAAATAAAAAGATATATTATGCATACAATTTTTTACCACCAAACAATAACTTACCAATTCAAAACCTAACGGTTTCTGATATTGCGGCCATTTTGTGAATATTTCGTCTATCGTAGCACCTGAGTCAATAAGTGTTTTTCTAAGTTGATGTGTAATGCCCCAATGGTACTCAATTTCCGACCAACTGCAGTTATCGGTAACCAAGGCGTTGATACTTCTTTTGCAGTCATCTGGACTACCTGTCAAAGAGGAAACGAAACAAACTGTTAATTTATTTAATTTTTTAATTATTGTATATTTTATTAAATACCTATTGAACTGTTTATAAGTTGCTCTAGTTCTGGGTAGCTTGGCTTAATTGGCAATAAGCCAACATTCCTTAACGTCCTTAATTTTTTGAAATATTTTTCGTATACTTTTCCCTTTGGTGCCTTTCCTTTTGATTTGTAATAATATGTTACCTATAAAAGCATATTTAATAATTAAAATTTTATAATATTTAAAATTGTTTTCGAATTGGTAATTACCTTACTTTCCGTTGGAAACGTCTCAACTATTTTATCGGCGATTTCATTTGCAAGTTCATAGTCATTTGAATTTCGCTATTTATAATTTCGATAGCGACCATGTCAACCAACATGGAACGAAGATCACTATTAAATTTGTTCAAAATTTTATAATAATTTTGAATGAATATTCCGTCCACTGAATTATTTAAAATTTCGTCTAAATTAAATGGTTTTTGACTTGCCGGTGTTTTCAGTAAAAAATGAGAGGCCAAACTTTGATGATCTGGGTTTGAGTGGCCGCCCGTTGTCGTTGTGTTGGAAAGAGATTCCAACCAAAGTTTATGATGCATTGTGAATTTAATTTGAATCCCTAAGTTGAAATGATTCATAAAAGTTTTATGGTATTTCCCAAGATACCTAAACGCTTGAATTTCCATGCCCAGTTCTGAAATAAATATAATTTAATTGTATGTGTTCAGCAATTTATGCCAAGATATGCTTACCAATACATTTCGGATACATTTCGTGTAAGTTCCAAGAATATAGCAATGCGTAAAGTTCATTATCCTCCCTATGAGAAACCGATGGCCCTGCTGGTTGTGGTAGTTTTTGTTGCTCTACAAATGGTTCGGTAGTTGAAGTACTAGACCACTGATTTTGATTTGTTTCGAATGGTGGGTGGTTGTCAAATAAATCTATTTCCATTGATGGTTGTTGAAGAAGTTGATTTGTGGTGTCAGTATTTTTTTCGGCTTCCAAATACAAATCCATTAATGCATGTGATTCTTTATCCATGTTCAATATATATGTTTGATTTAATTTATAAAAATAAACTATATTTATCAACCACTTTTACACAATTAAATTTAAAATTAAATAATTTATTTAATTTATTTTTAAAGTTTCATCTATCTACTGAATGAGACAACAAAGATAAATGAGCGAGTTGTTACAAAACGAAAGGTATTAATACCAATATCCCTTCCTACATCACTTACAACGAAAATATTAGAAAGTGGGATTCTTAAACTATTTCTTGTCCGTTCTATGCAGATTATTCTAATGAATAATTTATTATTATAATATATATGTGTATATATATATATATATATATATATATATATATATATATATATATATATATATATATATATATATATATATATATATATATGTGTGTTTGTGTAATAGAAAATTTGTTCCTTTTATAGTTTTTATCATGAAATTTATCATGAAAATTTTCTTAATTTATTTCTAATGTGTGTATTTTAGAAATTAAGCATATAAGTTGAGGAGGATAACACCAATAATATATTAGTGGACCAGAATTATGAATAACTTAAGGGTAGTGGACTAAATTATTGAAATTGTACAATGCAAACCGATCATATCTTTACACAAAGTTTGAGATTCGAGTAACTTATAATCTTTGCAGAAACGACAAAAATGGTAACGAGAGAAAGATTTACTGAAATCACACACGTTATTCACTCCTCAATTATCAATCGGGATTTGATACATAATTTGTAAAATGTTCCGGACAATAATTTTTAACTGAAGACGAAATGAAAATTTTCCTCAAGACACAATTCGAAAATATTTCGCTACAGTTAAAAAAATCTTATGTGTTCAATAAATAATTTGAAGTGAGAAGAAAAGGGTTTACAAAAACCTCAATTCATTTTATATTCAAATTCGTCAAAGTAATTAAAGTCGTATTGAAATAAAATAAACATAAAATCTTCAATTTGAGATTATTGAACTCTGTGATTAAATTATTTAACGAGATGAATCATTTATCGCAGTTTGTTCTAATTTTATGAATTACTTTATGTATAAAAGGTAGACGATTAACGATATTCGCATAGTTTATATATCGATTGCCTTATATATCGATCTGATTGTTTATAAATCGATCCGTCTATCATTTTATTTAATTACTTAATTCTTGATACTTAAATCTTAGTATAAGTCGTATTGATTTGTATCTTGTAAGACGGTAGTTGGTTTTAAAACACAATTGGTTTTACTAATTGTATATGCAAACAGGTCGCTACAAAAGATTTAGGCACTGACTTATTTGAATCTAGAATTATCGTCATAAACAAAAATCAACAAAAAAATATAGAAACAAGAATTGTTTCTTAATTGAGTAACATATTTTAATAATAGGTTATATGAACGAAATGTCAACATGGTGATACTTCAACAATGTAATTTAGTAAATCAGGATTAACATGCCATCATGGCCGTTAGTAAATTTATAATAACAGCAGAAAATCAAAATGACTACTAAATAAGAAAATTATTTCTTATTTAGTAGTCAAAATATATAAAAAAACATATGAATTTGAAAATAATACAATACTACTATTTATTAATGATTAAAAATTAAATTTTTAAATTTAATAATTAAACGAAATTAAATTTTTATTTGGTTAGATAATTTAACAGAATTTCCCAATTTCCTGAAAAAGAAAATTAATTTAAATAAAATGGCCAGCTACATGGACGGTGGCATAAAATAATATTGGGAATAAAAAAATTTAAAACAAAAAATGAACTCACCACTGATCAACTTGATATCTGTATCTTAAAGAAATTCCAAACAAACTTGAGTAATTTTATTTTTGTTGTTCTCGCGATTCGAACTATAAATTTTAAATGCATTTATTTAAATTTAATCAATTTATAATTTTTGTAACATTAGGTAATTTTAAAATATCTGATAATCAACAATCTGATTCCATCGGTTTCGATTACGAGTAAGCTCTTCATACTGTTGCAAGCAGCTTTAGAAGATGCCAGATCGCTCTCTACGCCGTGGAGCCATCGTCGGCAACAGTGACCTCTTCGCCTATCGAAAGGCGGCTCTCCCTTCAAACATTGCAGTATCATTCGGTTCGGTTCAACTCGCAGAACGCCATCAAGCATATATGCTGTCGTTTGATTTCATGCTCCATATCAGGAATTTGCATTAAATTCGGTATGTGCCATCAACACCGCGTTTTGAGCCATATATCACACGCATGATTCTTCTCTCGAATGTTAAAAGTCATATGTTGCGAAGATGGTGGATTGAAATACGACTCAATGATCTTTTATTAATTATTATTTTGTTATGATATATACGAATTCAAATTTATTATTTATTTAAATATTAAATTATAATTATAATTATTAAAACTTAATTTTATTATTTTATTATAATATAAAATTACATTTATTTTGGAACTTAGAATATAGGAATCAAATTATAATAAAATGGATTTTATTGAATTTAGGAAATTATTATATAAAACAATTACCATGTTATCACGTTTAAGCAATCCCCAAAAGAACATCAATTATCTCGCTTAAATTTTACAATCGATGATTTAAGCTCATAAACACTGACACATCTACACACACCGATTTGAAATTATAGGAGATAACAAAGTTGAGTGGTATACTTTACAACACTCCTCGCTCCTTTTAACAAAAGACAACGTCTGTCTGTCTTTTGAGATATCTATAAATGCCTTGAAATGTTTAGAAATTGTTTAACTTATGATAGAATAACAAAATTTATAATTTTAATTTTATTTATAATAATTTTTATATTTTTTTTTTAACATTAAGTAATATTTTATATACATTTTAATTATACATTTTATTAAATTTTAATAATTTTATTTACACTAATTTTAAAAAAATTGTTTTTAATAATATTGCTATTCTAAACATTACAATTGTTGACTTATATTAATTTAAATGCACAATAACAGATTAAATCTAACAAAAATTATAAATTGAAAAAGTCAAGAAAAATATAACCTGAATTAGTACGGCGTGATAGAAAACTAATTGTGACACTTTTTTAAATCGATTGATATGAATTATCTTTTCAGAATTACCGATAAGAATTTTAGTATTCTACTTTGAAATATTTTCTATTACAGAATATGGACCCACCCACCCACAGCGAATCCAATTTTGGTTTCCTCTTTCCTATTTTTAAATATATACTTCATCTACGATCTCAAACATTTTGTTTGCACATTCTTGTCGTTTATTGCAAGAATATTGTTTTGATTTGATTTTACATTTAATTAGTTTATCACGAGCTATTTCAAGAGATGCCTGAATTCGAAATTTTAAATCGTAAAAATAATCATTATAATTATACACAACGTCGCTATGTTTTGAAATTGAATCTGGAATGTTTTGCTGTTTACCAAAAACTAATTTAAATGGCATAAATTCAGTGGATGTATCTGGAGTCTTATTATAAGAAAAAGTAGCATAGCTTCTGAGGTATTCTACTAAGGTTTTATGATTACGCTCTAATGCTCCATTAGTTTGTGGATGGTATGCATTAATGTTTAATTTTTGGATTTTTAACATTTTATAAATTTGTTTAAATAACTTTCCCACAAAATTTGTCCAGTTAAAATAGAAGTAGGGCAACCGAATATACAAATAAAATTTTGAATAAAAGTTTTAGCAATAGTTTCAGCTTCCTGATTTGGTAAAGGAAATGCCAAAGAAATTTTAGTTAGATCACATTGCAAAGTCAGTATATACTTATCATTATTATGTGAAGAAGAAAATGGTCCAACAATATCTAAAAACACCTTTTCAAAGGCTTTTGAAGATGTACTTGTAATTCTCATAGGAACGTTTTTATTTAGAAAGCTTTTATTCTTTTGACAAGAACGACAATTTTTTATGTAGCTTTCAATCCTTGTGTTCTCTACAATATGTAAATCAGTGTTCTATGAATCATTTTGGTTAGAATTACACGATTCTAAATATACTTTGTTGTGCGAATTTGGTAATAAATTTGAAGAAATTGTAGTTTCTGGATTTGAATTTTAATTTCTTGAATTTGATGAATTATTGTGGTCTAAAAGTAGAACAGACAATTTAGATTTCAATATCTAGCACAACACGGCTTAATGCATCCGCGTTACTATTCATTTTTCCTGATTTGTGAACAATTTTGTAATCAAATTCGTCTAGTCTAAGTTTCCATCTGACAAGTCTTGATTACGGATTTTTAATGTTACAGAGCCATATTAAAGGTTTGTGATCACTTATTATTTTGAAAACTCTGCCATAAACATAAACTGTTCTGTAGCCCAAATCATCGCAAGAAGTTCCTTTTCAATAGTGGAATAATTTTTCTATGCACGATTTAGAATACGGCTAGCATATGTGATCGGTGTAGTAAAAAGATGGTGGTTTGATACTTAGATTGTAGTTAATATTTATTAAAACATCTTAACTTTTATTTTATAATTATTATTTAACAAACTTATTAATAAAGACTTATAATTCACGTTTTATTATAAATACATTTTGTTTTATATAAATTAATCTAATTTTGTACAATTCAACTTGTTGTCTGTTTGTAATTGGCTTTAGACAAACACAAGTGCGAGACTCCTATATTCTGTTTTCTTCTTCCCTTTAAATCACCTCAGTAGTCACCGTTTTCGTGTTATGTTATAAAGTGGGAGGAAGAAACCAGTAATGACAACGATAGCGTTTTTAAATTCATATCTCAGGGGAAATCGATACAGTGTAGTATCGATATACACAACATCGGTAAGTCAGCAACTTTTGTCTCTTGAGATAAAACTGAACTTATCGCAAAATCGCTTGCATCGCATGTAAGAGTGAATTTTTTAGTAAAATCTGTGAACTGCAAAAGTAAAGGTGTTATCAGAAAATCTTTCATTTTCGTAAATGCCTCATCGCAGAAAGCATCCGATTCGAAGTCAAAGGCGGGAATCGAATTCGAGACCGCGGCATGATGAGAAACTCTCTTAACCATTAAGCTACATCCGATACGAAAAAAGCGTCTTTTTTTTCGTAAATTTGGGACAGAATTTCCAATAATATCCAACGAGGCCAAGGAATGATTTTACCTCGCGAGAATTTCTTGGTGTTGGATAATACTTTACTGCATCGATTTTAGATGGATCTGGTTTAATACCTGATTAAGTTATAAAATGTCCGAGGTAGTATATCTCTCTACATAAGAATTGACATTTTTCAGGATTTACTTTAAGATTGTTATTTCTAAGACTGGTAAAAACATCGATTAGATTTTGATTGTGTTCATTGAGTGTTTTACCATAAATTACGACATCTTCTAAGTACGCTAAACATTTTAAACTATTTAGTCCGCATAAAACATTATTCAATAAGCGTTGAAAAGTACTAGGAGCATAACGCAGTCCCATACTCATACGAGTAAACTGGTAATGTCCGGTGTCCGTGCTAAATGCTATTTTTTTGCAGTCTCTCGAATCAATAGTAACTTGATGATACCCATGAGCTAAGTCTATGGTTGAAAAGAAATGAGAGTTTCTCAACCGATCTAGTATATCTGTAATGTTTGGTAAAGGAAATATATCAGGAATTGTAACGTCATTCAGTTTCCTATAATCTATGACAATGCGATATTTTTTCTCATCCGTTTTGGATTTCTTGGGTACACACAATAATGAGAAATTCCATGGTGACTTAGAATTTTCTATTATATCATCAGCTTTCATGTCAGAAATTTGTTTATTGACTTCATTTTTCACAGCTTCAGGTAACCGATATGGTTTACAAAAAATAGAATAAGAATTTGGCACAGTATTAATTCGATGAGAGGTTGCATCTGTAACAGATAATTTACCTTTACCTAGTATGCCGGAATATTTTATAGGAAAAGAATTTGGAACAATCTGAAAGTTTTGTTCAAATGAATTAAGATCTTTAAAATATAATTTTAACTTTGATAGTCCGATTGTTTTAAAAGACATTCGAAATTCCAGTGATCATACATTTTCTATCAGGATTGTAAAATGAATCTGGATCCTAATTTTCCATTTTATTTATGCTTAAATCAGCACCGGAATCTACTAAAAAATATAAAATTTTATTTGGTTCATGTGGTAATGTTAATTTTAAAAACATTTTGGAATTTGTATCCGTTTGTAAATTTTGAAAAATAGAAATATTATAATGGATCGTAGCATTTGGTGTATCTACGTTTAGAAATTTGAAAATAGAATTTTCAGAAATTAGTTCGGAAAAACAGGAATTTATTGGTAACATGTTACCATGGATTTTAGAATAAATACTTTGTTCAGATTGAATTTTTAAATTTTGTTTTAAATAATTTACTTTTGAATACTCTCACTTTGATTTCGTATCCTTTGAGGAGTACCCAACTGCCCGGATCCTTGCATGTTTCCCAAATAAGAAGAAGAACTAGGAATTTCATTTTGTCCATTTGACCCCTTTCTTTCATTGACCTGTCATTTTGAATTGTATGAGAATTTGTTTTATTTATCTGAGAACTATCAAACGACTGTAGTTTATAACAATTCGAAGCTGTGTGACCAATTTTATTACAGAGTTGACATTTTAGAACACTTGCAAATCTAGAATAATGTGAGTTAGACTGTGGCGAAAATGGTTTTGAGAATGAATTATTGTTCGAATAATCATATTTAAGAATTGCTTCTTCTTCTAAAGCTTTAGTAATAGCTTATTTTAGAGTAGAAAATCGAGAAGCTTTTACAATTAACTTTATTGGTTCTTGCAATCCTTCTTGAAAATGCTCTAAGAGCCATTTTATTCTTTAAATATTTGATATCCTTAATAGATTTTATACCTGGTTCTGATAAACAGGCTTCGTTTAAATGGTACAGTTATTTTTCTATTCGATTCAAAAACTTTTACATCTTCGGATCGTTTTTGTTTAATAGAGTTCAATTCCAATTGAATGGATTCTATTGATCGTTTAGAAGTGAATTGATTCGTGAGTGCGGCTTTTAGTGCCTCCCAATTTTGAAATTCTTCAAATTTTACAATTTCATATGCTTTGTCTACAAGTTTTACTTTAAGTAACTTCATAAATTTATTTAATTCGGTATGTTTCAATGAATCACATATCATTTCACAACAGTATAGAAATCTATGAAGGTTTTCAGATGATCCATCGAACTTCGGAATTATTTTTAAAGCTAAACTAACATCTAACTTGTCCATTTTAAAATTTTCAGATTTGGTTTTTAAACAATCAGAGTAATTTTAATTGATGGTGGACAGTTATATATTAGAAGATGATAAATACCTGCTGGCCTTGCAAAATTCTTCGTTACTGATGATATGGTTGTTTTAATCTCCTTCAACGCCAATGTAGAAATTTTGATTTTTTTTCGTGATAACGTGATGGTATTGTAAAAAAAGGATTTTTTTTGTTTTAAAATAGGAATTTGAATAAGGAATATAAATTATTTTAAGATTTTTATTATTTTTTATTATTATTATTAAGATTGCCAATAATTTTGTATTGATTATGAGTATTATGATTTTTGATTTCTGATATATTGAGTTACAGCTAATATTTTCTTTACAATTGTAATAGAAATTCGAAATTAACGTACTGTCGAAAGTACAGAAAAATTCATTCACAATTTGGACTGTACGTACTATGAAGACAAGATTTTGTTTCCACAATGTGTTTACGTATAGCCATTTAGGTTTATGGTTTTTATCACCATACCACCAAATATTAGGTTTCAGCCTGATTTCCATTTGTTATGTGCAGTGTATACCGTGTTCTTTTCAAAATAGAATTCAATTTTATTAAAGGTTAAATTTAATTATTAATTCATTTTTATTATTTTATTAGTTTAGTTTTACAAATTTTAAACGTTCTTCTATGATGTCCAAGATCGAACTCCCTACAAAATACTCGATTCATTATCTCGTAACATTGTATCTGAAGAAGTATTTGTAAAAGAGGATAGTATATAGTATACTATTCTCTGTGCTGGTACATAATGTGTATACATATATATAGAAACTTACAATACATAAAGCTTAAATTAAGTTAAAGGTATTATTACACTACGAGTAGCAGAATAGATGTGTAAAGTCTACACAACACCTATCCCCTAAAAATATAAATATAATCATAATAATATTTATGCTACGTAAAATTACATTATATATTTTTATGTAAATATATTACATTAAATACAATTTTTTTTTTTTTATTATTATTAATAACTATTTAATATAATATAATAAATTTTATTTTATTTTTATTTTGTAGAGAATTCATTTAATTCGAAATGCATATTTTTAATTTATTACATTGTTAATTTTAAATATAAATACAAATTTAATTATTAATACAATTGAGTTTATTAATTATTATTATTATTATTTAATTCTTTGATTTGATATTAAAAGAAAAAAATGTTATAATGAAAAAATTGCAATTATATGTCACTAAGCAAAACCCTTCTTAATACTTTGAGTTATAGTGAAACGATAAACGTATTCTGTTTAGTAGATCTCATTGCGATATGCTTACATAAATCCAAAGCTCATTATAATTTACTCAATAAAAAGTTTCAATTGATTATTATGTACGGTTTTATTTCGACCCTTAATACGAATTGTTGAGTTTTCTGGGGAATTTATTTTTGTTATAATATAAGGTCCTGACCATAATGATTCTAATTTAGATCTAACTTTAGACATATTTTTCCAAAGTACTTTGTCATTTTCAAAAAATTGTACTAAGTTTGAATTTTTATCAAAGTAACGCTTTGACACTTCTTTATTACAAATAAGTTTTTCTCTTGCTATAGTCCAAGAATTTTGTAACCTATACTTTAATTCTGAACAGTAGGTGTCATAATTGTAAACAGGATCAGGTAATGATTTTAGTAAAATGGGTAGTGATGGTTTATATCCGTATAATAATTCAAATGGCATGTAGGAGGTAGCTGAATGTGGTGTCGAATTAAATGTAAAAATTGCAAACGGAAGCCAATGATGCCAATTATTTTTATCTTGAGAACAATAGTTTCTTAAATATTCAGTAAAAGTACGATGCGATCGTTCAAGAGCACCATTTGACTCTGGATGATAAGCGGTAGTATTTATTTTCTTGATTTTTAAAAGTTTGCATACGTCTACAAATAAGTTACTCATAAAGTTTGAGCCTTGATCTGTTACTATGGATTTTGGTGTACCATATTTACAAATAAGCTCTTCAACAAAAGCTCGTGATACTGTTTCACTTTCTTGATCATGCAATGGGATGGCTAACGAATATTTTGTTAAATCATCTTGCAAAGTCAATATTACTTTATGTCCTTGGTAAGTCTCTGGTAATGGTCCAACTATGTCCAGAAATATCTTCTCAAATGGAAAATTTGATGTCGAAGTTATTTTCATTGGGCATTTATTGGTTCTAGTTACTTTGTTTTTCTGGCATAGTTCACATTTTGAAATAAATTTACGAATTTTAGTGAACATTTGCGGAAATTGATAGTAAGAATTAATTCTTTTAAATGTTTTGACGATTCCTTGATGTCCGCCCAATGGGTTAAGATGAAAGTCACTTATAATTTTCTTTATTTCGTTTTCATCTGTTAAAATAGTCTTACTAGCTTGAAATAATTTGGTTTTGTCACACATCAGGATTGGAAGATCCTTGTTATTGTTTCTGTCAGAACATTGAGATTGGCTATTATCAAGAATTGGTATACTCGAAGAATTTGTAAGATTTTGTTGTCTTGATTGACTTCGAGTTATTATATTTATTTCATTGGTTGGAGTTGATTCTTCATATTCTCCATTCATACTTAAGCCAATACGGCTTAAGGCGTCTGCGTTTGTATTTAATTTACCTGACTTATATTGGATTTCATAGTCGTATTCATCCATATTGATACGCCAACGAATAAGTCGCGTAGATGGATTCGAACTTTTATATAGCCATATGAGGGGTTTATGATCTGTTTTTATTATAAATTTTGTACCATATAGATACGGTCTGAACTGTTTTACTGCCCACACTATAGCAAGAAGCTCTTTTTCAACAGTGCTGTAGTTTTTCTCGGCATTATTTAGTACTCTACTAGCATATGCAATTGGTAAATCTTCAGAATTTACATTTTGTGATAAGATAGCACCAATTGCTTTATCACTGGCATCTGTCGTAACATAAAACATTTGTGTAAAGTTGGGATATTGCAAAATAGGTGACTGTACCAGTGAATATTTTAATTTATTAAAAGCTTCGACGCAAAATGGATCCCAAATAAAAGGAACATTCTTTTTCAAAAGATTTAGTATTGGACTTGCAATATTGGAAAAATTTGGTATAAATCTACGATAGTAGCTACATAGTCCTATAAAAGATTTTACTTCTGTGCAATTTAATGGGACTGGAAAATTTGTAATCGCAGAAATTTTCTTTGAATCAGGACGTATACCTTCGCTGGTAATGATATGACCAAGATAGGATATTTCCTTACGTAAAAACTGGCATTTTCGAGGCTGCAGCTTAAGATTGAATTTGCGGAAGCATTTTAAAATGTCTATCAATTTGTTATTGTGATCTTTCAGATCATGGCCATATACTATTACGTCATCTAAATATATAAAACATTTAACACCATTTAGTCCAGATAATATACAGTTCATTACACGCTGAAATGTTGCGGGTGAGTTTTTCAACCCAAACGGCATTCGTGTATAATGGAAATGACCAAAATCAGTACTAAAAGCGGTTTTCTGTTTATCATTTTTGTCTAAAGGTATTTGGAAAAATCCGTCTGCTAGGTCCAACGTTGAGAAATATGATGATTTTCCAAGTTGGTCTAATATGTCAATAATATTCGGAAGTGGAAATACATCGCCGATTGTCATATTATTTAAACGCCTAAAATCTACAAATATTCGCCATCGTTTTTCATTTCCATCAGATTTTTTTGGAACTACTAAGAGTGGAAAATTCCAAGGACTACAACTTGGTTCGACTATTCCATCATCAAGCATTTTTTTAACTTGTGTATTAATAACTTCTTTCATAGCGTGAGGTAATCGATATGGTTTAATATGGATAGGATTTGTATCAGGTAATACTGGAATTTTATGGCATCCTAAGTTGGAAGTAGTTAATTTATCACCATTAAGATTAAATACATCATTAAAATAGCGACATATCTCTAATATTGAATGGCGTTCTTCAGAAGATCTTTCAAATTCAAATTTTCTTCGAGGATTTGTAATCGTTCTTCAATTTTATTGGACCAGGATGATAAAGAAAAAACATTATATAATTCAAGTGATTCTGGTTTTAAAATAATGTCCTTGATATTAACTTCACAATCGTTTGTATTTATAATAATGGGTGATTTTTTAAGAGCTTGAGAACTTTTTTTTAAAAAAAAACGCATAAAATTTGCAAAATCTCATCGGTTCTTTATTTGAAACGTTAGATTGGTCCATGACATTTACTTTTTGAAGATCATTTCATTTAAATGTTGACCGTGGCTGCGTCTAAGGTGGTCCATTCGGAAAGTCCAATTTTGGGCAACTTTTTCGAGCATTTCGGCCGGAATAGCCCGAATTTCTTCGGAAATGTTGTCTTCCAAAACTGGAATAGTTGCTGGCTTATTTCTGTAGACTTTAGACTTGACGTAGCCCCACAAAAAATAGTCTAAAGGCGTCAAATCGCATGATCTTGGTGGCCAACTTACCGGGCCATTTCTTGAGATGAATTGTTCTCCGAAGTTTTCCCTCAAAATGGCCATAGAATCGCGAGCTGTGTGGCATGTAGCGCCATCTTGTTGAAACCACATGTCAACTAAGTTCAGTTCTTCCATTTTTGGCAACAAAAAGTTTGTTAGCATCGAACGATAGCGATGCTATAATAAATTGGACTTTCCGAATGGACCACCTAAGACGCAGCCACGGTCAACATTTAAATGAAATTATCTTCAAAAAGTAAATGTCATGGACCAATCTAACGTTTCAAATAAAGAACCGATGAGATTTTGCAAATTTTATGCGTTTTTTTTTAAAAAAAAAGTTCTCAAGCTCTTAAAAAATCACCCTTTACTTATAGGAGCTGACTTATTTTTGACGTTAATTATTGTATTTGGTGTAAATACACCAGTGGAAAGTTCAGTTGCTGGGCAAAAATATTCTGAATCAGATTTTACATCGAACTTTAAATGACATATTTGTTCTACTCTGGCAGGAATAACTTCATTAGAATTGTCTTGATTCAATAACTTAAAACAAAATAATTTATTATCGAAATTAACATTTAGTGTTTTCGTCTCGTAATCAATTTTACACTTATATTTATTTAGAAAATCAGAACCTATGATTCCTGTATAGCCTAAGGGTACAGTATCTGGAATCAAATAAAAGTCGTAGATCACTGTTTGTTCATTAGATAATTTTATTTTACCCTTACATGAGCCCAAGGTTTTAACTTCTTCTTGGTTTAATCCAGTTAATACACAATTTCGTTCTAAATAACAAATTGTTTCAGGATTAACATATTTCTTTTGGATAAGACTAACGTCGGCTCCTGTATCAACCAAAAATTTGGAATTATGGTCGTCTAAAAAATCGATGTTCAAATTTATGAAATTTTGGTTAAATTTTGAGGATTTCGCATCGTTTGTGTTAATTTCTATATGAAATTGTTTCGAAGTATTCTGAGGATTGTTATTATTAGTATTTATTGGTTGAAAAACAGGAAATTGAGCATTCAATTTGTTGTTATAAAATGTTCGGTTGTTTAGATAACCTTTCAAACTTAAACACGGATTTAAATTTGTTTCACTCGAACAGTCGTGTTTAAAGTTTCCTGTTCGAGAGCTGACAAGTTTCCCGAATTATTGAGTGGAGTATTATGATTATCAGTAAGACTTTCTAATTTTGAATTTTGATAAAATTTGGTTTTATAATTTTCATTTCGTTTTCGTTTACGGCACACATCTATAGTATGTCCCGGTATTTTACAATAATTACACTGAACTGTTATATGACGTATAGCTGGTTGTAAATTAGATAAATTGGTATTATTGTATTTTCGATTGAATGAATTATTTGGTTTATTTAAATTATTCAATGAATAACAAGTAGGTGCGGTGTGACCTATTTTGTGACATAATTGACATTTGGCGACTTCGCCAGAGTAGCGGGAAAAGTGTTTTGATTCATAACCTTTTTCCATTAGAAGTCCATCTTCTTCAATTGCTTTGGCAATTGCTTCGCGAAGAGTTGGAAATCTGCATGCTTTAACGAGTAACTTAATGGGTTCTTTCAGTCCATCTTGGAATGAATGTAAGGCTGTAGTACCGTTTAATTGTTTTATATATTCGGCTGCATCTACCCCTTGTTGTTCTATACAAGCATCATTAAGCTCGGCAAGTAACTTTTCAATTTTACTAGCAAAATCTTTTACTGATTCTGATCGATTTTGTTTTGAAGTGACTAATAAGTTTTGGAGAAATTCTATTGATCTTGAATCGGAAAAATTCAATTTAAATTCCTTTTTTAAATCTTCCCAATTGTCACATGTTTTGTATTTGATTAAATCATAAGCTCGACCGTTTAGTTTCGATTTTAATATATTAAAGAAAAGAATTTTATTTTTAGCGTCATTAACTGATTGATACACTATGTCACCACATGCTAAGAATTTATGTAATAGTTTAGAATTTCCGTCGAATTCTGGAATCATTTTTAACATCGTTTTAATATCTAAAGACATTGTGATGTTGGGTAAAATTTTTAATTCGTCTTCGAAATTAGAGTATGATAAATTAGGGTTTGACCTCGATATATTTTTAACTTCAGAATAATCAATTAAATTAGATTTAGAATTGTTTAAATTTGAGCTTGTAGAAATAATAAAGCAATTACTATGATCTCTACTTACAGTTAATTCTCCCGTTGATAATGACCGGCTTCGTTCAGATGATTGCAAAGATTTCGTTATGTCTCGACTACGTAAACTCAATATATTTTGCATGAAAAAAAAAGATAAATCAAAATTTAGAATAAATTAAAATTTTTTTTAGAACGTATTGATAATAGTGATTGAAATGATATGCCTTTATAATTTATTCTTAAATAAATTTTGTTGATTGATGTTTAACTTCTTAAGTTGCAGCACATTGAAATTGACTTTGTACGACCTTGATGAATCCGTATATCGTCAAAGTTATTTGGTAGATTTTATAATTCTAATCTGTTTACCCGTTCAGACATCGATATAAATTACTAGAATAATGTGGAATTCCGAAGTTGTATTTCCCAATGGTGGAATCGTATACATCTATCAAATACTTTTGATATAATATTTTTTTTTTTTTTTTTGATAATTTTGAATATGATTCTGGCTCTTTTTTATGATGAAATGATTTTTTGTATCTATAAAGTTGTTTAGTTTTGAAACCATATGATGGACGCTGGCGATTGATGAACGAAGATTTGTTACAGGTTTTTGCTGTTACGTTCGAAGTTTGCAAAAAATGACTGCATATGACTGATGAAATTGAACTTTTACCAGTTTTTTTTTTTCACTTCACAAAGTTATTTTATTTGAGTTTATATAAATAATTCAATTTAGGAAACGTAATGATTACTTTAATTATATTAATATGAGAATTGAATTCTATATTAAAATTTTATATTGTTATCCCGTAATTTACGTATTCACTGTTACACTTAGCATTTGGAACATGTCGATGATCAAATTGTTTTAATGTATGTATAAACCACAAACCTTTTCTTTAATCACTATGTTCCAGAGTCGCTGCCACCAATATTGTTATGTGCAGTGTATACCGGGTTCTTTTCAAAATAGAATTCAATTTTATTAAAGATCTTTAGGTTAAATTTAATTATTAATTCATTTTTATTATTTTATTAGTTTAGTTTTACAAATTTTAAACGTTCTTCTATGATGTCCAAGATCGAACTCCCTACAAAATACTCGATTCATTATCTCGTAACATTGTATCTGAAGAAGTATTTGTAAAAGAGGATAGTATATAGTATACTATTCTCTGTGCTGGTACATAATGTGTATACATATATATAGAAACTTACAATACATAAAGCTTAAATTAAGTTAAAGGTATTATTACACTACGAGTAGCAGAATAGATGTGTTAAGTCTACACAACACATTATGAAAAAATACTGACAAAATAGTGAAGGCGGGATACAAAATATAATTTTTCTTAAAGTGCGAATGAAATAAAAAATAGTTCCAGTACAAAAAAGTTATTCAGTACTGAATAAATTTTTATGGTTACTGAGAAAATAATTATAGCAGTACTGACAAAATATATCAAGAGAAGTATTTTTATTCAGTACTGGAGAAATATTTTATAGGAAAATAAAAATGAATGATTTTTTATGGTGAATGAATAATTTTAATATTTCGTTTTGTCTCATTCATCTTAATTCATTGTAAAAATAATTGAAATAATGAATAATTATGTTAAGTTTATTTTTTTTTTAAATTTATTGTTGTAGATTCAAAGTGTTATTTGTCTTTTTGATTCAAAAACAAAAAAAATTGAAATTTATTGGTTATGTTACACGCATCTGTCAAAATATATCCACTATAAAAAAAAGAAAAAAGTAAAAACCGATCTCTGTCATTCTAATGGTATTTTTGATTTTTTTCTCGCTTTAGTTTTTTCAGTAAAAAATTCTGAAAAAATATTATTCATAATGGAAATCAGATTTTATACACACATCACTATTCAATCAATATATTGCCTATTTGTAAAAAATCCACACTTTTCACAATTTTAGAAGAAAAAAATTTTAGCAGTATAATGCTCAAGTCGTCAGTGTTATTTTTAAATATAAGGAACAATTAGCCGAACTATTTCAAGATATTTTGAACAATCCTTTTTGACATGTTTACGAGATTTTTAATATAATTTTTTATTATTTGCTTTTTTCGGATATTTTGCCGTATTCAGATACGGTATTTGAGTGTCTACAAAAACAAAGTACTGATATTAGTAATAGCTACAAAATTAAAACCTATCAGACAATACTTAATGATTTTCGGGATAAATTTGAGAGTTTTTGGGAGAAAACTAAAGCTTTCGGTGAAATCAGCACCATTCGATGGAGAATTGATTTCGTCCATGATTTAAAAACGTCTTATAGAAAATTTAATTTTTTGAAATGATTGATAATGTTTCTACCGAAATAAGTACTAAATTTAAATGAATTTTCCTGAGCAACAATTTAAAAAACTTCAAGAAATTTATGGTAAAGATTCGATTTTCGAAAATTGAGAAGTGAATTAATTATTGTATAAGCGTACAATATTAGAGATGTTAGAATTTCTCAAAGAGTTCATTAAATGAATTATCAACCTTATATCGACTATTCTTAACGATATCATCTACAAGTGTATCATACGAAAGAAGCTTTTCTGCTTTACGAAGAATTAAAACTTATTTAAGAAGTATACTATTGGAGATGAACGGTTTTTCTGATGCTTCATTAACTTCTATTGAAAATAAATTATTGTCTCAGATTAAAATGTCACAAGATTTCTGTACATTAATTTGTAGTGAATTTAAAAAAAAGAATCGTCGAATTGAATTAAATTTTAAATAAATCTTGTAAATAAAACAATTTTAAATTTTCTGATATAAGTTTTTTGATACTTTTTATACAATACTTTTTACTGTAAAAACCAAGAAAATTTAAATTGCATTTTATTAAGGCAAAGGTTCTGCTTCCTCTTGTTTATTGTTCACGAGTCGCCTATGATCTATTCTATTGGACTCTTGTCGTTGTCCAATACTTGTTCGATTAATTGTATTTTTCGGTACATGTTCCTCATCAGAACATCTTAGTTCTTGAGCAGTCTCTGGTTGATACTAGACGAACTTTTGATTGGGGATTTACAATTGTCAAGCTTCTATTGATAATCCATATTTGTGGATGGTGGCACTCTTGTTGTTGTCCCATTATTTGACAGTTTTTTTGTTATGATGGTCGAAACGGTGCATGCATTTCAGACTTTACAATGGGGTTGATAAGTTTGCTGTATGTTTTGGCAGTTATTTTCCTTGTTGCTTTATACTAATGAAAGTGTTGTTTCGTAGTGGTTATCTTTCCGCCTGTTTCCTCGTGTTTCTCCATCACCTTCTCCAGTTTTTAGGGTTGATGGAAGTAGACCTTGAATTACCTCCCTTGAATCATATTTTTACAATATTTGGAACTATATTAAATTCGTCAATTTGGTGTTTTAATGGCTCGAAGTACGATATAAATTCTAGTTTCTGCTCAGAATTAGTGAAGTAAGTGTTTATTCTGATTACCGCTGGTGAAGCCAAAATTAATAATAAACGTTGAAAGTATTATTTATTACAACGAAACTTCATTTAATTTTGCGGTTCATATATAATTTACAAAGTGCTGAGGTTACAATTTTACCATTCGAGTCAAGAAAAGCTTATATGATATAAAATTTGAACTATGTAGTTTTGTAAGGCTAGCATATCCTGAACGTGGTCATGCATAGCAAACTCGTTTCAAATAGTCTGTCTGTTATTTTCTCGTTTGGCTATTAACGCTTAAATCTTCGTGATATATCATATCCTTCACGATTATTATTGTCATTTTTTATAGAACCTGAATATGCCTTAATATTCCAGATCTTGATCGATGTCATATCATCTCCTGCCTCCTCTTTATATTTCTTGATTATCAATCAGGTTTTAATTTAAATGAAAATTCACCTCTTTTGAATCACACTCATAACAGCTTTTCCCAAAACCATTGCACCTTGTATCGAGAGTTTATTTCGGATATAAACGATTCCAGAAGGTAATTTAAGATGGTCCACAATGCCCTCAATGCCAGTTACATTAATGAATTTAGGCCATGCTCTTCTTTGTTGCTGTCGGTTACAATATACTTGGATCTACACCGACTGACTCGTCGTGTGGTTGGTTATAAATTGCACTTAGTTGGTCCACCCACTAAATTGTATCATAGCGTTGAATAATGTTTTAATTGTATTATCAATTGGCTGTGCATCTATGGTGACTGTTGATAAGAATAAAATAATCTGGAATGAATCAAATTTAAAATACAGATATTACTGATGGTAATACATACTTACGTTTTTTTTATCAACACGATGATATGAAACAACACAAGAAAACTTATAACTCAAATTTTTGACATATTAATTTGTTTTTGTTTTATTTGTAAAGTTACACAATCAATTTTGACAATAATTAAATTATTAGTTATTAAATTATATAATAGCGCCCTTGTCATGAAAAAGTCGTTATTTACATTACGTAATGTAAAAAATAACTTGTGTAATTTACATGTAAATTACATGTAAATAACTGTGTAAACTACATCGTGTAATATACGCGCCCAACTTTGCTTTCTTACAACGCACAATTAGATGTGAGCGTGAAGCGTTTATCAAACTGAACGAAATTGTAGAATTTACAATTAATAGATTTGATTGAAAACCATCCATCGACGGATGAGATATCAGATTCGTAACCGCACTCATACAAGATACAAGATCCAATGCGCATATCATCGATGTTCATCAAACAATTTCACAACAAGAGGCTTCAAGACAACCAGCCTAGAAGTAGAGGATGAACTTGAAATGTATCAAGTTGAAAGAAAACGCAAAGCAAAACATAGAACTAAATTGTGATTGATTCATTTAAGAAAACGGTGCTACCTGTTTCCATCCAAACATAGTTCGGTTACTTCCATTATTAAGTACTCAGCTGTGGCATGACTACTGTAAACGTTGTCGATGTCCAAGTATACGATTTGTTACCTTCATCTGCAATCGGGATAATTCGTACAAAGCAGAGAAAAGATGTACTGCACATAGATTCCGGTTCGATGGAATTTTTTCATGGAATGAGAAATTGTTTTAAATGAAATTTTTGTATTCTGGTTCAGTGAAATGAGAAAACAAACTCCACTAATGTGAAATGAAAAGTCATAATTTCTCGTCGTGCAATTTAGTAGTGGAATCAAAGAAATGGAAACTCCTAGTACCAAAAAATTGGCAAAAAGGTTACTATAAACCAAAAAGAAATGTTGGTAACATATTTAGAGGAAAATGTGTATTTAGCTCATGGAAGGTAAGTTATAACTGACGTATTACGTGTTAAATTAAATAAAATTTTTATTTTTAAATTTTTTTGGTACATGTTTGCTTTTATTATAGATATGATAGTTTGCAATGGGAATAGGGAAATGAGGGATGGAAATGGAATGAGGTGGCGGAATTATTAAATGGAGCCGGAGGTGCGAATAAGGACGGTGAAAAGTGGAAAAAAACTTGGACGGATTTAAGGTATGTTATAAAATTAAATAGCTTCAGTTTTTGATGAAATCAAATTTTAGACTGTACGTTAAAAATAAAGCAACAGAAATAAAAATCATTATCAACCGGAGTGGAATCAATGGTTTAGGACGAAAAAAAAATTTATCCGATTTGGAGGAACGGATAATTGATATTATGAACTGGAACGTCGTTGTAGGGATACAAATGCGGCGCATGAATCTGGCTTACCCAATGTAGTTAGATTAACAATAATGTTATTTACTTTACTTATATGATTATTATTTTTAGAATTTATCACGAATGGATCATGTTCCACTAGCTTTGTCGTGATCATTTAATGATAGCACTTCACCATCAATACCAACACCACAAACAATTTCATCAGGGCCTATTGAAATTCTGGGAATTATTGTAGAGCCAGATAAAGTGCGAACAATATTAAATGATGACCTCAATGCACGTCCCGCTGTTCGCCGATCGACTGTAGCAACTGAATCACATGCCACACAAAAAAGGCGCAAACCTCGACAGCTAGAGGACATAATGGCGCAATATGGTTTAAGAACGACGGCTCGAACTAGGTAGAGAAAGAAAAATTGAAGTTAAAAAAGCAAAAGTGGGGGCTCTGAACAAATTGGCTGATGCATTAAATAAACATGTATCAAACAATAATGCAACAAATATTTTTGATTAAAATTTATATTTTAAATTATTAAAAATATTCTTGAATTTAATCGTCCCTTATTCTCCTACCCTCACTCAAATGTTGAGATTGCGTTTAGAATCGTGTTATTGGCCTCTTCAGGAACGATATATTCGACTTCATCAACATCGATATCTAATTCATTATGTTAATTTGATTTACCGCAAAAAAGTTGTGTAAAGGTGGATTTACATATCTGACGTTTTCTCTGCGCCGAACATCACGTGACACATGCAACCAATTAGAAAGAACTACTTCGCCGATTTTTCGGCACAGCGAAGACATGAACAAAATTTATCTTTTCGGCGCGATGGCACAGATTCCTGTATACATAATATTTTTTTATTCCATATTATGTTTTTTTTCATTCGTTATTTAATTTAAACACTGTGCCCTGTATTTAATTATTCCTACACATTTATGAAAAACCAATAAATCGATTTTTACATACATATACATGTGAAAGCTGCGCCGAAAACTTTTCGAACATGTAAATCATCGAAAAACAGCGTTAGTCGAATTTCCTGCGGCAGGCAGCTTCGCCGAAAAATTGTCGGATATGTAAATTAACCTTTAAACACAGCACGCGCTAATTATCACGCCAACAAACAAAAAATGACATTAAAATTCCATGTTTGAAATTTTTCTCTATTTAGAACTTGTACTAAAAATAATATCCCACAAAACGAACGAGAATGCAACTTTGTGGAGTGGAATTATTTGGCGAGAAAACGAAATATGGAATAAACAAAAATCCCATTCCATTTCATTTCATTAAACCGGAATTGATGTACAGGAATGGTGAAGCAACAACAAGACAAATACACAGGGGAATCCAAAGTTCCGCGTCTGATCTTTAAAGCTTGATGTATGTAGGGGACAAGTGAACCAAAAAATCGTCCGTAAATCTGTACTTATCGACATTTTGAATAAGGTTAAATATTTACCATATACGGTAGCAAGTACACATAACTTTGTGATCAAGGTTAAGAGCTTGAAGATAACGCTGATTGTCGTATAGGTAAGTAAGGACTGGGTGGTCCAATGAGAGTTTAAAATCCGTAAATGTATCGGTTATTTTTCGGGTAATTATCGATTCGAACCTGAGGCCAATATCGCGATTAATAAGAATGCATTCCTCCCTACAAAATGTAAATTCTTCGCTTCGCTACAACAACGTTGGTATTTGTGTTTAAATACCAAGTTATACCAGGCGAGCAGAAAATCAAAGAAGGATTTTTTTTATATTTTTAATTCAGTCAGGCGCAAAATTCCAACAATTATAAAAACGGTTTCCCCATCTTAAGGAGAAACATATTACATTCATGCTCATTATATTTTCCCTTATAATATATATTTCCCTTATAATATTTTCCCTCATTATATTTTCTCTTATAATTATATTTTCCCTTATATAAAATAATTCAATTACGCCTGAATGTTGATTAAAAAATAAAAAACTCTGATTTTCTGCTCATGCAAATTTTGACTAAAAAATCTTCATTATGTTGTTTTTTTAGCGGAGACACGTTTTACCTTTTTGTAATAATTGCATTATTATCAATATTTTTTGTACTGATGATGATTTTTTAAACATACAAAGAAGTATCCTAAAAAAAACTTTTTCCAATTTCAAAGGCCTATTGGTCCGTTGTTAATGTTAATATTAATGTTGGACTCGTCGAGAAAGTGTCTACTGAAAGTGTCTTCTGAGGGTAACAAATTCAAATCTAACGTATAAATGTTTCGCATGTGAGTGATTGGATGATGATTTTCGAATGGTTGCTGCAACTGGTTGTTTCTGTGAATTAACAACATAAATCTTGTGGAAATTCAGGTTTTTTTAGTAATACCCTGAATGAAATAAAAAAATATTGTATTTCTCAGGCCTCTTCCAGTTTTGGCCATTAGTTTCCATTACTTTGTCAGACACTTAACTGTTTTCTTTACTAAAACAAAACCTAGAAAATATTCCTCCTTCAGTATGTATTTGCCACATATTCGTAGAATACTTTCACACTCGGTCATCCATCTTTTAAACTGTTTTGACGCTGAAGAGTTTATACCAGTTGTTGTTGAACAATCTTTTGTTAATTTGTTGTTGTTCCGCGGTAGCCAAAACTGTTAATTTGAAACTGTGAGTCGTATCAGTCTTTAACCTTAACCTTGTCTTTATGGTCCAATAAATTTGAGTTCAATTCAATAATTCAATCCACACCTAATTTTTAATTTAAAATTCTTTTCAAGGGTGTGAACAATAGCACAGCATTAAGCCTCTGTGAATTGGGGCATTCCAGTTTCGTGAATTTTACAAACGAAACATGAAACCCATAAAATACCACCACAGTATCCAGAGCTTGTCGTAGGAGGCGACTAAATCTGGTTAGATCGCTGGGCTGACGACCAACATCCGTAAAAAACTACAAATGTTAAAAATGTCACCATTTAAAAAAAATCGGATAACCCCAAAACAATAATGACCCCCTCATTTAGTACCAAGGAACAAAAATGAGGATCGGCACGTCCAGACACTTCGGAAACCTGGCGCGTTGGACGGCCTCATCACATGTATGAAGGAGTATCGGCTGGAACTCATAGTGCTCTAAGAAACTCGATGGCCTAAAAGTGGAGACCATATGTCCCAAGGCTATACGTTGCTACACAGTAGAAATAACCTCGGAAATCTTGGAGTTAGATTCCTCATTGGGTAAACAAGGCTGAACTGGATTTTCAGGCAGTCGATAATCGAATGTGTAAACTTCGCATGCACATGAGATTAGCCAACCTGTCTATTGTCTGTGTACATGCGCCCACTGATGTAAGCCAACCCTAAGATAAAGATTCATTTTACAATAATTTGAATAATCTGATGGGCTCTATTCCCGAGCACGATGTCAGATTGTTGATTGGTGACTTTAAGGTTAGAGCTGGCAGAAATCAGGCCGACTTATGCGATAATATAGGTCCGAACTACGACCGGAAATGGGGAAAGAATGTTGAACTTGCGCATGATCTCAAAGTTACAAGTACATTGTTTCCTCATAAAACATCCATTTGGAAACATGGACACATCCACGTAAAACATCCCAAAGCCAAATTGACCATGTGTTGATTTCTAAATCCCGGGCTCGGGTTGTCCAAGACGTGAGATCGTATCGGTCGTCAACAAAAGTCGTAGGCAGTTTTCATTATCTGGTCACTGCAAAGCTATGATGAAAGTTTTCGTACACGCCAAGGAGGAGAGCGGAATATAAATCGCGATTCTCCTGTGAAGGTCTGATAAATGAAGAAACGCAACGAAAATATCAAGATCTTGTCAGCAATAGCATTTTGCGATCCTATTATCAATCTGATGATGTGAACAGTGTCTGGGAAGTATTTGAAACCTCGGTTGTCGATGCTGCCCAGCACATTCTCGGTATAGTGAAAACTTAACCCAAAACTGATTGGTTTGATGAGGAGTGTCGTCTTGCTGTTGAGCAACGAAATAGGTATAGCACACAATGAACCGCAGACTCGGTTTACAATTGCAGGAAAAAAAGCAGTTCTTGCTAGCAGGACAGCTCAAAGCATTTGTAGACAGAAGAAGCGCGAATGTCTTAAGAGTACAACAACTTAGTAATGAGCGCAATTCGCGTGGTTTCTTTAAAGGAATCACCGAATTTCATCAAACCTTTAGATCTCGGTCAACTGCTTTTCGGAACCAGGATGGAATCCTCAATGTTGACGTCGATGCGATACTCGATACATGGCGTGAACATTTTTCTGACCTACTTAATGCTCCACATGTATCACAAGCTGTATTTGTATACCCTCAAGTACAGACCGCAGAGATGTTCATTGAGGATCCATCCTTTGAGGAATTCACAATGGCCATGCAGAGACTAACGAGAAATCGATCACCAAGAGTTAATTGCATTAATTCAGAGCTCACAAGTTACTGTGATACATTATCTTGGGAAGAATTACTCCACTGGCGGAAAATATTCCTCCTTCAGTATGTATTTGCCACATATTCGTAGAATACTTTCACACTCGGTCATCCATCTTTTAAACTGTTTTGACGCTGAAGAGTTTATACCAGTTGTTGTTGAACAATCTTTTGTTAATTTGTTGTTGTTCCGCGGTAGCCAAAACTGTTAATTTGAAACTGTGAGTCGTATCAGTCTTTAACCTTAACCTTGTCTTTATGGTCCAATAAATTTGAGTTCAATTCAATAATTCAATCCACACCTAATTTTTAATTTAAAATTCTTTTCAAGGGTGTGAACAATAGCACAGCATTAAGCCTCTGTGAATTGGGGCATTCCAGTTTCGTGAATTTTACAAACGAAACATGAAACCCATAAAATACCACCACAGTATCCAGAGCTTGTCGTAGGAGGCGACTAAATCTGGTTAGATCGCTGGGCTGACGACCAACATCCGTAAAAAACTACAAATGTTAAAAATGTCACCATTTAAAAAAAATCGGATAACCCCAAAACAATAATGACCCCCTCATTTAGTACCAAGGAACAAAAATGAGGATCGGCACGTCCAGACACTTCGGAAACCTGGCGCGTTGGACGGCCTCATCACATGTATGAAGGAGTATCGGCTGGAACTCATAGTGCTCTAAGAAACTCGATGGCCTAAAAGTGGAGACCATATGTCCCAAGGCTATACGTTGCTACACAGTAGAAATAACCTCGGAAATCTTGGAGTTAGATTCCTCATTGGGTAAACAAGGCTGAACTGGATTTTCAGGCAGTCGATAATCGAATGTGTAAACTTCGCATGCACATGAGATTAGCCAACCTGTCTATTGTCTGTGTACATGCGCCCACTGATGTAAGCCAACCCTAAGATAAAGATTCATTTTACAATAATTTGAATAATCTGATGGGCTCTATTCCCGAGCACGATGTCAGATTGTTGATTGGTGACTTTAAGGTTAGAGCTGGCAGAAATCAGGCCGACTTATGCGATAATATAGGTCCGAACTACGACCGGAAATGGGGAAAGAATGTTGAACTTGCGCATGATCTCAAAGTTACAAGTACATTGTTTCCTCATAAAACATCCATTTGGAAACATGGACACATCCACGTAAAACATCCCAAAGCCAAATTGACCATGTGTTGATTTCTAAATCCCGGGCTCGGGTTGTCCAAGACGTGAGATCGTATCGGTCGTCAACAAAAGTCGTAGGCAGTTTTCATTATCTGGTCACTGCAAAGCTATGATGAAAGTTTTCGTACACGCCAAGGAGGAGAGCGGAATATAAATCGCGATTCTCCTGTGAAGGTCTGATAAATGAAGAAACGCAACGAAAATATCAAGATCTTGTCAGCAATAGCATTTTGCGATCCTATTATCAATCTGATGATGTGAACAGTGTCTGGGAAGTATTTGAAACCTCGGTTGTCGATGCTGCCCAGCACATTCTCGGTATAGTGAAAACTTAACCCAAAACTGATTGGTTTGATGAGGAGTGTCGTCTTGCTGTTGAGCAACGAAATAGGTATAGCACACAATGAACCGCAGACTCGGTTTACAATTGCAGGAAAAAAAGCAGTTCTTGCTAGCAGGACAGCTCAAAGCATTTGTAGACAGAAGAAGCGCGAATGTCTTAAGAGTACAACAACTTAGTAATGAGCGCAATTCGCGTGGTTTCTTTAAAGGAATCACCGAATTTCATCAAACCTTTAGATCTCGGTCAACTGCTTTTCGGAACCAGGATGGAATCCTCAATGTTGACGTCGATGCGATACTCGATACATGGCGTGAACATTTTTCTGACCTACTTAATGCTCCACATGTATCACAAGCTGTATTTGTATACCCTCAAGTACAGACCGCAGAGATATTCATTGAGGATCCATCCTTTGAGGAATTCACAATGGCCATGCAGAGACTAACGAGAAATCGATCACCAAGAGTTAATTGCATTAATTCAGAGCTCACAAGTTACTGTGATACATTATCTTGGGAAGAATTACTCCACTGGCGGAGGGATTTTCGGTGACTGCCAAGGAGGATCCCGTGCAAATCGGTCAGTCAGTGATCAAGTGATTTCGCTATGGATGATTCTTTCCAAGTACTACGAAACATCTCACGATGTACACCAGGTATTCCTAGATTTCAAGCAAGCCTATGACCCGATCAATCGAGAGAGGTTATGGTATGCGCTTGAACATTCAGGAATACCCAAAACAATTGTACATTTGCGTAAAATGACAGTTACGCAGTGATAATGCTGTGTTAAAGTTGAGAACGGGCTATCGAGAACTTTTGCAGTTACTTCTGATGTTCGACAAGGAAATGCGTTGCAATCTCATGTGACAATACATCCTTCGTTCATTCAAAACCCTCTAGAAATATCTTATTCCGACAATGCTTGTCGCTGGCGATCGGGTATTTGATCTTGCACGTTCACTTCTGAGAATGGACCTTGACGGATAAGTACGACAAATGATTACAAGATATGACTTTTAACATTCGAGAGAAGAATCATGCGTGTGATATATGGCCCAAAACGCGATGTTGATGGCACATACCGAATTTAATGCAAATTCCGGATATCGAGAATGAAATCAAAGGACAGCATATATGCTTGAACACGTTCTGCGAGCTTAACCGAACCGAAAGATACTGCAATCTTTGAAGGGAGAGCCGCCTTTCGATAGGCGAAGAGGTCGCTGTTGCCGACAATGACTTCACGGACGGCGTATAGAGCAATCTTCTAGCTGCTTGCCACAGTATAAAGAGCTTGGTCGTAATCGAAACCGATGGAATCAGATTGTTGATTATCAGTTATTTTAAAATTACTTAATGTTACAAAAATTATAAATTGATTAAATTTAAATAAGTGCATTTAAGATTTATAGTTCGAATCGCGAGAACAACAAAATAACATTACTCAAGTTGTTTTGGAGTTTCTTTAAGATACTGATATCAAGTCGGATGCAGAAAGCTTTCTTCATGGCTGTTCAATTTCAATATTCAACCTAAAATAGAAAACAATGTAATTTAAAATTATATTCATAATCGATTTGATACTTATCTTATATAATATTCCGTTGTATAACTCAGATTGTTTATAATATGTTGACATTTTTTAATCATTGTTTCTAAAACTTTTATCCTTGTAACTCAATATTTGTTGCCAAAATTATGTTATGTAGCTCAATTTTGTATGGATCATAGATAAGTTTAGTCATCTATTCGTTTAAAGATGTCACTGTAGCAAATTTCATTGATTACATTTGAAATTACAGATGTCGTTGAGAGACTTTGTTCAAACTTGTTTAGATTAAAACTTTTTTTGGAACCGAATGACTCGAGGATGACTATAACTTTTATTATAAATAAAATAAAACCACCTTTTATAATTTAAACAAACGGAATTTACTTTTAATTGGACTTGGAAATATCACTTCGACAATTTTGAACCCCTGCTTGTTATTAAGACTTGGAAATATCGCTGCGGCAATTTTGAATCCTGATTCCTGCCTGTTATTGGACACGATTATTTGTCTACGATTTATTTGGATTTCGGCTCTAATATTTTGGATACGATTTCTTGGAGGAAATCAAATTTTGGACCCCACTTTCGATTTAGATTATTTGGCGTGCACGATAAGACCGGCATTTTCTTCACATATCGAACCGAGGCATTGGATTTTAACAGTGATTTGCACTGATCATTTACGCGATCAAATCAGTGCTTATATAAATATCCAACCCGGTACAATGGCACATTTAACAATGGCCTAGGTAACTGTGGTGCGTTTATTTTTTGTTTTAAATTTTTTTAGTACCAAAATTATTTTATGCAACCGTTTATGTAGGTGGCCATTATATTTAAATTAATTTTTTTTAAGGGTAATTAGGAAATTTTGTTTAATTTTACATTCAAACTAAAATTAAATTTCGTTTAATTATTGAATTTAAAATAAACTTTTTAATCGTTAATAAATAGTAGTATTGTGTTATTTTCAAATTCATATGGATTTTTTACATATTTTGACTACTAAATAAGAAATAATTTTCTTATTAAGTAATCATTTTGATTTCCTGGTGTTTTTTTTTTGGATTTACTAACGGTCATCATGTTAATAATGATTAACTAAATTTAAAAAAATGTAGAAATTTTGTTCATAACCTATTATTAAGGTATGTTACTCAATTAAGAAACAATTCTTGTTTCTATATTTTTTTGGTGAGTTTTGCTTATGACGATAATTCAAGAATCAAATAAGTCAGTGCATAACCCTATTGTAGCGATCTGTTTGCATATACAATAAGTAAAACCAATTGATTTTAAAACCAACTACCGTCTTACAGGATACAGATCAATACGACTTATACTAAGATTTAAGTATCAAGAATTAAGTAATTAAATAAAATGATAGACGGATCGATATATAAACAATCAGATCGATATATAAGGCAATCGATATATAAGGCAATCGATATATAAACTATGCAGTGTTGTGCAATTACGCGTTAAAAAACATTTTTTACACTTTTGTTGTAAATAATAAGTAAAAAAAGGTTAATTACCGTAAAAAATGTAAAAAATAGAAAAATATGTAAAAATTAGTCACATCTTTCAGAATTAAGAAATACCAGGCATACTCTAATATTCAAACCAGTCAACAAGGTTTAAATGATTTTCAAAAAATTAAATATATGAATAAGCTTTGTGTATATAATATAAATTAGACTATATATATATTATATATATATATATATATATATATATATATATATATATATATATATATATATATATATATATATATATATATATATATATGAATGTATGTATATATATTAATCAAAGCACTTTATTGTCCCTTAAATAAGAAAAGATATAGGCTGATACCGGGTTCATTTATGATGCAAACAATGCGCTATATTATTGGTAGGATTTTTAATGGACCAATAACACGCTTAGTTCGCGTACACAGTCACACATTTACATAACATAACCTAATATAACAAATTGTTAGAATATTTAATTAGTAGGTAATGAATGTATAGGTGTCATATGACATAACGTCATTGATAATTAATAAATAATTAAAACACACAATTATTGCACTGAAAGAAATATTATATCCAATAATGCAAAAATCCAGACAACGAATTTTGAAATTTTTTTGTGAAATTACAATATAATTATATAATATTAGAATTTGTTAATTCTAAAAGACAAAACAGTAGAATAGATATACTATAAGTGAATCTTGCGTGTTCCAAAAAACTAAGCAAGTGTATATACTGGGTTATGTAACTTGTCAGAAAATGAAATGGGAATTTTTAAACACATTCCGAATTGCAAATTTTAAAAAACCCAGACGTTTTCACTCTAAGTATAATACCCTTTAAACTCAAATACGTTTATTCGAAAAATGTGATATTTGCATATGTTGCACTAGTGTTTTATAACAAATTGCTCACATACATACATGTTTTTATTTATTAATATTGTACACTAGTGTTTTAAACAGATAATTTTGGTGGTTGTTTTCAATCTTACTAAGTAAAACAATAATAAGAATATGAATGTAAAACACTCAATGAAATTAACCAAAACAGATAAATTTATTTTTCATCGTTTGAATTGAACTACACTTTAGCCACCACAGACAAAGGATTACTATTAGTCCCTTTTCTATGCTACTACTACTCTTACCGCTACTAATAGTCCTACTACAACTACTACTAATACTACCCGCAAAATAGCTAGATACCGTAAACAACGGCAATAACTTTAAAACACATACAAACTTGCACTTTAATATGAGTGAATAGATAGAGAGTAGACGGACAAATGCCTTAAAAAGATAAAAAATTGTATAATAAAGGCGATTATAACTTCCCAAAAAAACATTTTAGAATTCCATATTTATTCAACACGTCGAATTTCACCATAACCGGTTAAGGAATAGTCTTGTTCCGTTCCAGTTTATCATATTCCAGAACTTCCGTCAACGGTTTCAGAAGAAATACAGAATTTTTCTTGTATGTGTACCTATTGACTCTAAGATTGTCCCATAAATAAATGAGTTTGTTTCATCAACATCCTTAATGTATCCTTTGTTTTCATTTTTGGAGGTATTTAATTGCAAAATTCATTTTGTGATTTGGTAATATGCTCTTTAGAATCTTATCCTTGCTTTGTCATATATTGTTTTGGTATATTCCGTCTTTACCCTGACGCAATAGGATTGGAGTGATACACAGTAATACGATTTATCCATCATATGGTTCATGCGGATCACATCAAATATGTTTATAGAAACAATTTAAAAAAACGATATGTAAAAATGTTTAAGTAGATTTATATTTCAGGTTTTTTATTTATTTGTATATTACAAAAACAAAAATAAATAAAATAGGGAATGGTGCGTTTCTCAGCAAATTACAAATACACTTAATTTATATATATCATACATACTATATTATATACACATAATATCATTATAAATAACTTTCATCTTCGTCGCTATCGATTGAGCATACTTGTTTATTATTAAGCGTAAAATAAATGTGTAGTAATTATTTGGTACGATCAAATGTCAATCGGTTTCTTATTGGAGTATGTATTAAACCCCAGTTGGAGAAAATCCTTTCTATTTGTCCGGACGAAGCTGGTAAATTTAAGGCCCTCAATGCCAACCTAGACAGTTCAGGATAATTGGTTTCACCAATTCTCCAAAATGTGGTCGGTTTTTTAATATCTTTCCGAATAAGAACCTCGAAAACTCCGCTTTTGGTCTTATACTGATCGATTACTTCAAGTCCATCACCACTCAAATTCTGCAATAAAAAATTATTAATTTTGCCTATGTGTTCTGTGTCCAATTTATTTTTATCGTATTTGGGAAGCAAATAGAAAGCGGTTAATGCATATACATTCAAGGCCATTTTAAGACGAAATTTTAACGACCTAATGTTAGATTCCATTTCAAGCGACAACCATAAGTTAACCGCGTCTGCTAACGAAGCATCCGATTTCTGACAAAAGTTTATTAGTTGACAAATCGGGTCATACATGTAAATAATCGTGTATTTAATGTAACGTATTGTATCTGCACAACACTGAAACTATGCGAAAATCGTTAATATTCTATCTTATATACATAAAGTAATTTATAAAATTAGAACAAACTGCGATAAATGATTCATCTCGTTAAATAATTTAATTACAGAGTTCAATAATTTCAAATTGAAGATTTTATGTTTATTTTATTTCAATACGACTTTAATTACTTTGACGAATTTGAATATAAAATGAATTGAGGTTTTTGTAAACCCTTTTCTTCTCACATCAAATTATTTATTGAACACATAAGATTTTTTTAATTGCAGCGAAATATTTTCGAATTGTGTCTTGAGGAAAATTTTCATTTCGTCTTCAGTTAAAAATTATTGTCCAGAACATTATACAAATCATGTATCAAATCCTGATTGATAATGGGAGATAATTTAGAAGTGAATTATGTGTATGATTTCAGTAAATCTTTCTCTCGTTATCATTTTTGTCGTTTCTGCAAAGAACATAAAGTACTCGAATCTCAAACTTTGTGTAAAGATGATCGGTCCGCATTGTACAATTTCCATATTTTAGTCCACTACTCTTAAGTTATTCTTAATTCTTGTCCAATAATATATTATTGGTGTTATCCTCCTCAACCTATATGCTTAAGTTCTGAAATACACACATTAGAAATAAATTAAGAAAATGTTCATGATGAATTTCATGATAAAAACTATAAAGGGAACAAATTTTCTTCGCCTCAAGAAATATTATAATAAAAAAAAAACAAAAAATTGGGAATTAATACTCACACACATATATATATATATATATATATATATATATATATATATATATATATATATATATATATATATATATATATATATATATATAAACATATATATATATATATAAATACATATATATTATAATAATGTATTATTCGTTAGAATAATATGCATAGAACGGAGAAGAAATAGTTTAAGTTTCCCACTTTCTAATATTTTCGTCGTAAGTGTTGTAGGAAGGGATATTGGTATTAATACCTTTCGTTTTGTAACAACTCGCTCATTTATCTTTGTTGTGTCATTCAGTAGATAGATGAAACTTTAAAAATAAATTATTTAATTGTGTAAGAGTGGTTGATAAATATAGTTTAGTTTTATAAATTAAATCAAATATATATATTCAACATGGATAAAGAATCACATACATTAATGGATTTGTATTTACAAGCCTTGGAACTTCTTCAACAACCATCAATGGGAATAGATTCATTTAACAACCACCCACCATTCGAAACGTATCAAACTCAGTGGTCTAGTACTTCAACTACCGAACCATTTGTAGAGCACCAAAAACTACCACAACCAGCAGGGACATCGGTTTCTCATAGGGAGGATAATGAACTTTACGCATTGCTATATTCTTGGAACTTACACGAAATGTATCCGAAATGTATTGGTAAGCATATCTTGGCATAAATTGCTGAATACATAAAATTAAATTATATTTATTTCAGAACTGGGCATGGACATTCAAGCGTTTAGGTATCTGGGGGAATACCATAAAACTTTTATGAATCATTTCAACTTAGGGATTCAAATTAAATTCACAATGCATCATAAACTTTGGTTGGAATCTCTTTCGAATACGGGCGGCAACTCAAACCCAGATAACCAAAGTTTAGCCTCTCAATTTTTACTGAAAATACCGGCAAGTCAAAAATCATTTAATTTAGACGAAATTTTAAATAATTCAGTGGACGGGATATTCATTCAAAATTATTATAAAATTTTGAACAAATTTAATGGTGATCTTCGTTCCATGTTGGTTGACATGGTCGCCATCGAAATTATAAATAGCGAAATTCAAATGACTTATGAACTTGCAAATGAAATTGCCGAAAAAATAGTTGAGACGTTTCCAACGGAAAGTAAGGTAATTACCAATTCGAAAACAATTTTAAATATTATAAAATTTTAATTATTAAATATGCTTTTATAGGTAACATATTATTACAAATCAAAAGGGAAGGCACCAAAGGGAAAAGTATACGAAAACTATTTCAAAAAATTAAGGACGTTAAGGAAAGTTGGTTTATTGCCAATTAAGCCAAGCTACCCAGAATTAGAGCAACTTATAAACAGTTCAATAGGTATTTAATAAAATATACAATAATTTTAAAATTAAATAAATTCACAGTTTGTTTCGTTTTCTCTTTGACAGGAAGTCCAGATGACTGCAAAAGAAGTATCAACGCCTTGATTACCGATAACTGCAGTTGGCCGGAAATTGAGTACCATTGGGGCAACACACATCAACTCAGGAAAACACTTATTGACTCAGGTGCTACGATAGACGAAATATTAACAAAATGGCCGCAATATCAGAAACCGTTAGGTTTTAAATTGGTAAGTTATTGTTTGGTGGTGAAAAATAATTATGCATAATAGATATTTTTATTTCTCAAGATTGAAATGGATTTTCGAAGAATTTATCCAAACGTGTGCAGTATGAACACCAAGTTTTGGCCATTTTTAGACAGAATCATCCCGATGATCGAAGAGAAAGTCAATGGAGTTACGGACCTGAATTTACTAGCAACACTTAAATGCCGCGACGATTATAATGAAAGTAAGTATAATCGTGACAGATATTATGCATTAGATATAAACATATTATTTCTAATAATAACATAAAAATTCATTTTCTTAATTTTTCTAGATGGTTTGGCAGCTACTGTATTTTATCTTATATACCACATTTTGGGGTCAACAAGATGGGAGGTTACGATCGAAAACAGTAAAAAAATACCAATGACATTCAGCCCCCTAGGTGTTCAAAAAACTTTCATCCTGGTTGGTGCTACAGACAAGGAAGTAGAGGAACAACTGATGTTCCAGTTGGAGATGCATAATTCCATCCAACCATTGCTTCTTATCACCGGGACTTTGCCAAATCCAACTCAAATTTTTGTGTATTTTGATGGAATTAAATACAAAATGTATTCTGTGCTACGAGGAATCGAAATAATTTTTGCAATCACACGTTTTTTTAATTTGAAATTTCCATTCCAATCCTTAGCCGTTTGGATGTTTATTCAAAAGTATTTTTTAAATATTACAACAAAGTACGATATTCCCAATACTTCTGTCGACCATTTAATTGAAAGGCTTCAAAAATAAGATTTATTTAGTTTTTTAAGAATTATATTGTTTTGTTTCGTTTAAATAATAATTTTTAATAAATTAATTTAAGAGATTTTTTTAATATATTTAATAATAATTTATAATATTAGTAAAAATAAATATTTATTAACTTTACAAATAAATCAAATTATTAAAATAAATAAATATTTTAAACTAAATTTATAATGTTTTAATTCATTTCATAAATTTGATGCTTTTGCTTTGCTTTTATATCTATATGTAGCTTTGTGGTTCGTTACGAATTTTATTTCATTCTTTAGTTCAAAATTAATTGGTGATTCTGTAACTGGTAAGTTTTTTGTCGGTTCGACAGTTGATTTTGTACAACTTCCGATTTGTGCTAGATGTAGATTTGATACATATATTTGTAAATCTAATATTATAATACGAGCAATAATTGTTTGTATATATATTTCAACGATATCGGAAACGGCACGTAGGATTTATATGAAAATTTGCAGAAGGGGGTTTTCTAACACCAGAAGTCGATTGCGATGGGTGTTGATTCCACCAAAACTCGTTAAAGGGGCGCTCCAGTGGGGCTCGGGCCCCATTTTCTAGTTATATTCTTTCCATATCAACCTAGATTGATGAAAATTACTAACGGGGGGTTTTCGAGTACTACGAAGCGATTGCGATCGGTTTTGGTTTCCGGAAAATTCGTTTAAGGTTGGCTCCAGTGGGGCCCGGGCCCCTTTTTTTAGGTATTTTCTTCAAATATCAACCTACATTGATGAAACTTATTGACGGGGGGTTTTCAAACACCAGAAATCGATTGGGATGGGTGTTGGTTCCAGAAGCACTCGTTTAAGGGGGGCTCCAGAGGGGCCCGGATATTTTTTACCATATCAACCTATATTAATGAAAATCACTGACGAGGGGTTTTCGAGCATTAGAAATCGATTGCGATGGGCATCAGTTCCAGGAAAACTCGTTTAAGGGGTCTCCTATGGGACCCGGGCCCCATTTTCTAGTTATTTTTTTCCATATCAACCTACATTGATAAAAGTTAATGACGGCGGGTTTTCGAGTATAAGAGATTGATTTGTATGAATTGCCGGTTGGGTTTTCGTCGTAAACTCATAAACGTTCTCCGATTTGTTTGAGAGCTATTAAATTCCAAATCTGCTCCCACACTGGTAATTAATCTTGCAGTATGAATTGAAATTATCAATGTTACGATACCACAGCGCAGTTCGCAATCCAACTGCTAATTGTAAATATTTAATGATTTGTATTAAAAAAACATTGTGAATAATTATAAGACTTTATTTTGTGATAAAATAAAGAAACACTTTACTAATACTTAACTTTACTAGAATAAAGTTTGACATTTAATTTTAATATTAATCTTCAATAACAAAACTACTGATAAAAATAATAGCACGTATCAGTGAGACAAATTCCACTTTTGAATTTGCATTTAAATGATCCAAAAGCCTATTATCTTGGACGTCAAAAAGGAACCAACATTTTGCTGAAAAATATACAAAATAGTGTAAAATGTTTATTTTATACTAAGGAATTTAGGTGCATACAATACCTTTAAGAGAAATAGCCAAATTGAAAAACGATTGGTTATCTTGTCCTATATAACCATACATAATCCGTTATATTTCGCGAATATTAAGTCCAGCATATCAGATTGTTTATAAATGGCTAGCTTTACAATCTCGACATTATCGTAGTTTCGGGTGGCTTAATGTAATAATGGCTAAATAATGGCTTTTACCGCATAGTTTTCTGAGAGCGTTTTTAATAGTTTTAAGACCTCATTCGTATGTTTAAGATTCAATCGTACATTTTAGTCCATTTGCTGTTCCTACAATTAAACAAAATTCGTTCCGAACGGCACATCTCGGTGAACATAGTACGGACATGTATATTAGCTTTCTCAAATTCTACATGAATATCATCGTCCAACATTACGATCATCGTGGGCCATTAACGGCTTAAGATCATTCACAAACTTCTCACTCATAATATTTTGAAGATTCATTATTGGTCTAGAACACAGACTTTTTGAAATCAAATTAAGCAGTTACATACAATCTCACTTGATGGATTCTGAAGTAGCTTTCGGATGACGGGAAGCCATTCTAATTGAAGTATAGCTATATATAATTTATCGGTCCAACCAGTATAACTATATAATAACGTATAATATAAAGTAATCGAATAAAATAATCGCGTTAATATAAAATAATCGTCTTCGGTTTTTAATCTTCCCCCATTGCTTTTCGCTTGTCCGGATCATAGAATTATAATATATAATATAGAATGAATGTAATTTTTTTTTCCATATAAAATTTTCTATTTCGCGTGTCTCAGGTTAGAGGAGGATGGTAGTATATCATTAGAAGATGGAAAGGAGATCATCAGGAGATGGAAGAAGCAAATCCCACAACAATAGATTTTGTTTTTAATTTGTATTGACAGCTCACATAAGAATTTCCGCAAATGATAAGAATATTAATTAAAACAACTAAAAAATTATAATTTTATACGTTTGGTATATAATAGTTAGTATTTTTAACTTACATTATATAAGTGAATAATTTATAAAAAAAATGAAGTGCCTCGTTAAAAAATGCCAAAATAGGCAAGGCAAATACAACAAAGGGATTTCATATCCCCGATAATTTAATTATAGTTTATGTTAAAAACTAAGCAATTTGTGATAAAAGTTTAATAAATATTAAACTGAAAAGCTAAAAAAATAGTAAATAAAAAATTAATTGTTTGTTGTGAGATTTACTTTTTGACAACAAATTTTTAAACAGTGTCGCATTTTTTTATATGTATAGTATTTTTTATATTTATTTATTTTTTCACTTTTTAAATACGGCCCTTTTGGTTTATTCGCTTTTTTCTGTTACCCTCCGAAATTGAGACACTTGAGAACTGCTTACATTCCATCTATATATTTTATTATAAATCTATGGTCCGGATGGTGTTGCAATACAATTTTACGATAAGCCCGCTTTATATCATCGTCCGTAGCATTAAAGCGCAGTTTTTAATCCCAGAACCGCATAATGGCCTTGATCCTTCCACTCTTTTGGATCCAAACTTTGTAAATATCACAAATACTCTCCACCGTGTTATCCGAATCACCAACATCGTTCTCATCATTCAAATGCCTTCTATGTATGGTATTTTATGTATTTGTTTTTTAATTTGTTGCGGTCAGAAGTTTCCATCCAAGAGGTATTTTATGTATTACTTTCCAATATTTTGCACTCGTTTTACATTGAGTAAATTTACTAACGAAATGCTCCCGATAATTTTACTATATTTTAGAAACTAGTTAGTGATATTACATTTATTCTAATTTAATTGAAAATAGTTTTTTTCGTTCAACTTCGACCGAAACAAAAGAAAAGAACTCAAATGAGTACTAGAATAAAGTTTGACATTTTGTGACAGTTTGACATTTTGGTCACTTGTGGTTTCTCGGGTAGATAGATGTAACCAAAATTTGTGATCACAATAATTTACAGAAAATTGTCACAAAACGGAATTTCCTTTCTGTCTACATATTTTGATCATTTAGCACATGATTTAAGCGAAAATTAAGTGACAATATTGTGATCACAAAATTGTTTACTAATTAGTCAAAATTGAACCTCATTGTTGTCACAGATTCGGTTCACAATTTTATGACAAATTTGTACAAAAATTACAACAGATTGTCACAAAATGGAAATTAGCTTTTGTGACATATTGATGTCATCGTTTGACAAATTATTTATGTGAAAATTAAGTGGCAGTGTTGTGACCATAAAATTGATTTTAAAAAGTATTTAATTCGCAAAGTCAAAATGTTATTGCTTTATTGAAAAGGATGAAGTATTAATCATTATTTTTATAGGTGCTCAGTGCAGCCTGTCGAGAAGACCATGAAGCATGGTCAGAGAAGAGAATTATAGTTCTTTTTACACTGTCTGCCGTGGGCACTTGGCGTATAAAATGCATCAATGGGTATCATTGGGTATCAAATGTATATAAATGTAGTTATATTTCTTTAAATTGAATATTAACCAACTTTGACCGAGCGACGCTCGGTGCTCCAGGGACTGACTTTAAATGGAGCAAAAGTGAAAATTTTCCATCCCGAAAAATTTAAATGTTGAATTAAATGTAGCATAATCCCTCCTGTTTGAGTACAAAAATCCTAGGCCAACTCATCTTTCATGCCAGTACTTTAGGCTGGCATGGAACTATTTGCAATGTTCAGATGGTACTATATAGATCGGACCTATAGCCGTACGTCTTCGATTTGGCTAAGTTATGACGTAAAACGGGACTTAAATAAGTTAACCGTGAAAGAGTTGAGAGAGCTTTGAACCCCAAAACAGATTCCAAAGATAAAGACAGACAGACTTTGATTTTCCAGTTTCATAGTTAACGTAGTAATTAGTTTGAAAATAATTTTATATTATATAAAATATAAGCGTCGATGTGCAGTTTGAAAAGCAAAAGCTATAAAAATATTCTTAGATCAAAAAAGTTTTTTGTCTTATCGAACAAAAAAATCAATCGTCTTCTGTCAATCAAACATTCAATGATCAATGCTGAAACAAATACAATCAGCACCAACTTAACATAAATCAAAACAAGATAAACTTAATCTTATCTTTTGTTCAATTATTTCTTTCGTTAGAAACACACATATGTGTGCCTATTTTGAATATGAGTTTTCTCAGAGTAGACTTAAATATTTCGAAATCAGTGATTGATTGAGATGATAGGCGGCTCAAGCAATCGTTTATTAACGTAATCCAAAATATTCAACAGGTTGGAGTTGTGGTAAGGGATGTTAGTTCACTGGTGGGTAGGTTCAATATTATCTCAATGGACTGACATCTACCGAAGCAACGGATTAATCACCATAACCACATAAATCTTTAAATGCATTGGTGTCTGACGAATTGGTATATAAGAGATTGAAGTGGTAAAGGGTTCTCCAAATGCAAAGAGTTTTCTCCAACCAGAGTAAATATCACAAATTATACTATCAATAACAATTTTTATTCACTTATTGAAATTTCTTAATTTACAATATAATTTTATCTTCACCGTATTCAACACAGTTTGTGATGCGTTTCAATCGAAAGAGAATTGTTATCTTATTAAAAATATTCGTAAAACGTTGTGCGGGTAAAGAAGAAGAAACTTGAAAAGGTCGAATGTAATAGGCTTTATTATACCCAATGCGTACACGTACACTTCGTTCAGCCATAGGGTGTTTAATACAACAAAGAAGCATATATCTGAGTATATTCACACGAATATTATTCGGCTACCGCTGGCAGTATGGTATGGCATAACTCTGAATAATATTCAGCTTCTACAGGCCATATGTTCGCGGAATAACTCCGGAAAATAAACATATGAATAATGCTCAGCGGCTTCAAGATTTTACAGCCAAACAGCATACTCGTACACTCTCAAAACCACTCACTCTTATGACAAATTCTGTATTTAATTGTTTCGTGATTGTGAGAAGAATTCTAGCTCTAGCTACAGTTAAAGAATAAAAGAAACAAAATCCTGTTGTTTTAGTAAGGATTATTGTAAAAGTTTCGAAAGCACAGAAAGTACAAAAAACAGTTTTTGAAAGAACTTTTCTTGTTTGAAAACAGTTAACAGTAAATTTCACGTTTCATATTATGCCTGTGCACAGAAATTCAGAAAACTTCAGAAAAATAGAAAACTTTGATATATGCATGAATCACTAAACCATCTTTTCAGCGTTCAGTGGCATAAAAAACTTTAATCAAACGAAGAATGACATTATTTGATCCAATGCATGTAATGAATGCACGCAAAACAGTTTTTTTTATCATTAATTGTCAGCTTTGATGTTCGAGCGTTGCAGCCTTTAAAGGTTAGTGACCTCTTTGATTTGCTTTGTAAGGCCTATGCATAAAGAAATTTATTCGTTGTGTGTGAGTGAAACAACCGTAATACCAAGTGGCACGCTGCCTTTGCAAAAAATGATCGTCACCGAAGATATACCAACACCCGACATCAAGCTCAACGAATGTCTTAGAGCACCTTGCTCGAACAATAGCCAGCAACAATTATCAATACTCAAGCTAACTGTTAATAATGATCCAGATACGGCAAACTATTCAACCCTTCCTAATCGACAAGGCCATTACGAACCCAGACGAACTTTAAGGATAATATCACATTGGAAAATTAGAAAAGGAATTAAAAGGTTATGCGAATCAACCGTTTTGCCAAATCTCGCGGATCAAAGACCAAATCTCAAACTCAAGCTGTTCAACGTTTATCTTCCTGGACTCTTAAACAGTGAAACGTTGGTTGGTGTTTTGGGTAAGGGATGTAAGGAGTTATTGTCTTAGGCTAAGTGTCAATACTTTAAAAGCTCCTCAAGTATCAAAACTGCTGATGGTACGGAAAATAAAATAATAGGATATATAGACTATCCAGTAACTTACAATGACCAAACTCAATCATTAAGATTCTATTTAGCCCCTATATTAATAGGAATTAATTTTTGGACTTCATTTGGTCTGTTACCCTCTACTATTTCGCAATTAAATATAAATGAAACAAGCGTGGATCACCACCAGCTTGATTTGGACCAAAAAAAACAATAAGAAGATATTAAATCCTTATTTCCATCATTCAACAAACAAGGACTAGGCCGTACTTCAACAATCACTCATACGATTGACGTTGGAGATAGCACAGCGAACAAACAGCGTCACTACTCGGAGTCACTTGCTATACAAGAACTTTTTTATGACGAATTAGAGCGAATGATAAGTTTGGGGGTTATTGAGGAAAGCCAGAGTTCCTAGAGCTCACCCATAGTGTTAGCACGAAAACCCAACAAGGTGAGACTATGCTGGGGTTCAAGAAAGGTGAACGCAATAACCAAAAAAGATGCGTACCGATTCCCACTTATTGATGGTTTAATTGGTCGGTTGAGTCAAACCAATTATATTTCGAGCATAGACCTCAAGGATGCCTTCTGGCAAATTCCGTTGGAGGAGGATTCCAGGGACAAAACGACATTCGCAGTTCCGGGCAGGCCATTATACCAGTTTTGCGTAGTGCCGTTTGGACTGTGCAACTTTCCCCAAACAATGTCAAGACTTATGGACAAAATGATTCCTTATTCGTATCATGATAGGATATTCGTCTATTTGGACGATCTCTTGATCATATCAACCACCTTAGAAGAGCATTTTAAAATACTCCGACTGGTTGCTCAGTGGTTAAAGGATGCCAATCTTACGATAAACGTAAATAAAAGCAAATTTGTTATGAAACAATTAAAATATCTGGGTTTCGTAGTTGGGGAAGGAGGACTTAAAACAGACCCTGAGAAAGTGCGCGCTATACAAGATTATCCATCTCCTAAAACGATAAAACAAACTAGAAGACTCTTGGGAATGGCCGGCTGGTATCAAAGATCTATATCAAATTATGCAAATATCAATGCTCCAATTACTGATACTTTAAAGGAAAGTTCTAAGTTCTGTTGGACCTTAGAAGCAGAGCAGGCGTTTCAAGTATTAAAGCTTCGATTATCTACTTCCCCAGTGCTGGTGAACCCCGACTATACCAAACCATTCTACATTCGTTGCGATGCTTGCACTTCAGGAGTCGGAGGTGTACTTTTTCAAAAGCTGGATGATAATGAAGAACGTCCCATTGCATATGTATCACGAAAATTAAATAAATGTCAAAATGCATACAGCGTATCCGAATTAGAATGCTTAGCAGCTATCATAAGTATCAAGAAATTCAGACTTTACAACGAAGGCTTCAAGTTTACTGTGATAACGGATCACGCCAGTCTGAAGTGGCTGATGCCCCTGAAAGACCTTAATGGTAGACTTGCGCGATGGAGCCTAAAACTTCAAATGTTTAACTTTGATATTGTACACGAAAAAGGATCGATGAATATAGTACCGGATGCACTATCGCGAATGCATAGTGATAGTATTCAAGAGCTTAAAGACAATCTTCCGAAGATTGTGGCAGCTCATGGTGGGATTGCCAAAACTCTTGTTCGCCTTCGGAGATATTATTATAAGCCTGGGATGCGCAAGCAGGTTTACGATTATGTTCATAACTGCTCAATATGCAAGACACCCAAACATAGCAATAAAATATGAAAACCAGCTCTAGGTAAAACTAACTTCTCGGAGAGACCCTTCCAGAAACTGTTTGTTGACCTCATGGGTCCGTATCCAAAATCAAGAAACGGAAATATGTATATTCTGATAGTGTTGGATCAACTGACAAAATTTTTTCTACTGAAACCCTCGACGAATAGTACAACTTCAAAAATTACCACATATTTAAAAAATGAAGTATTTCTTTTATTTGGAACCCCAGAAACTATACATACGGATAATGGGGTACAATTTACCAGCAAACATTTCAGTGATCTCCTTAATGATTTTGGGATTAAACATGTTAAAACAGCGATCTATTCACCTCAATCCAATGCGTCGGAAAGAGTGAATAGATCCATACTAACCGCTATACGTGTGTTCATCATAGAGGATCATCAAAATTAGGATTGCCAACTAAGTGATATTGGATGTGCATTACAATCTGCTTTACATCAGTCTACTGGGTATCCCCCTTATAATCTCCTTTTTGGATACTATATGGTAACAAATGGCAATCATTATTCATTATTGCGTGAGCTAGATTCGGTGGCAGAACCAGATATAGAACCGTTGGCGTTAAGCGATCGAATGTCAGTGATCCATGCGAAAGTTAAAGAAAATTTAAAAAAATCATATGTAAAATATGCAGCGTATTATAATTTCCGCACGAGAACAGTTTCTTATAAACCGGGACAGGAAGTTTATGTCAAAATCCATCAACAAAGTAATGCTGGTAAACGTGTTTGTAAAGATAGTGAAGATAAAATCATTGGAACTTTCCACAGCAAGGATATCAAACTTTTCCAGATATATTTATTAAACCTTTATTAGACCGTGTGTAGAATATTGCTGTCAAGTTTGGGGTGGAGCATATGGCACTGCTCTCCAGTTGCTGGATAGAGTTCAGCGGTGTGCCATACTAATGATACGAAACCCCAGACTTACGAAAGATCTAGACAGTCTACAGCACCGCAGAGATGTTGCAGAACTATGCGTGTTCTATAGATTAATAAATGTTAAATGTTCTGCAGAATTAAAGGAAAAAATACCACCATTAGTTACGCCAGGACGGGTAACACGAGAAACGGTCAATGCGCAAAGGTTTACGGTGAAGCTGCCGAAACCTCGAACTGAAGGTACAAAGCGTGAATTCATTCATCGAATTCATTCATTTACGATGAAGCTGCCGAAACCTCGAACTGAAGGTACAAAGCGCGAATTCATTCATCGAACATCCAGAAAGTGGAATTCGTTATCCGGTTTTCAGTTTCCGTTGGATTAAAGAATGCACAAGTTTAAGGCAGCTATCAACCTTTACTTGAAGGACCGCGCGTTGGGTGCAGGAGCTCTGACAGTTACAAGGAGCTAGGACTGTCTAAAAGTCCGCCCTGCACCCAATTAAAGTTAAATATAAAAAAAAAAAAAATTATGTTTATCCTATGTACCAGCCCGGTTGTATGATTAAGAGTATATTAAACCCACAACACTAAAATCCAGTTTCGTTTTTTTTATCATTAAGTGTCAGCTATGATATTCGTGCGTTGCAGCCTTTAAAGGTTAGAGACCTCTTTGGTTTGCTAGTATAATCAAAATAAAGAAATTTTCGAATTATTGTTTTGCATATGGATAAATTTATTCGTTGTGTGTGAGTGAAACAACCGTAGTACCAAGTGGCACGTTGTCTTTTGCAAAAAAAAGATCGTCATTCTGGTTGAAAAATTTGGCACAACGTCAAGCATACCAAATTGAAAACTCGCAAAATTTTGTTTTGAAGCATAACAAATTATTTTGTGGTAGGTAAGTTGGAAATAGACTAGGATGGAGCATTAGCGATATAGACAATCAATTTTTATTATAAATATAATTTCGCAGACTCCTCCTATAAAGTCACTGCTTAAACTAGGCCGTGTGATTACGGGTGATCGTACTGTAGCTGTGGATGCACCACCACGTCGACTGCAAATTACTAGTGGATCCATATACGAGGTTCACAGACATATAGGTACACTATATGTATACAATCTGGGCATAGTGCTACCTATCAAGTAAAGCGACAGCCACTAACAAGACCACGCGGTTGGTCAGCGGCCTAATAAGTGTGCCAAACGAGTTTAAATTATTAAGACTCCATTACGAGAGTAAGACAATTTACCAGTTAAGTCCAATGAAAAAAAAATTTTTATTAGTAATTGTAATAATTAAGGTTCAAATAATTAGAATTAGAGTAAAATTGATAGTTAAAAGTAGAGTTAAAATAATAATCAAAATATTATTGAACTAACAAATTTAATGATTGAAGGTGTATAGTGTAAAATCGATGTCGCATAGTGAATTTTTGTTGTTACCATTTTATACAGGTATTTTCACCCACAGAGCACACCCTAGAACACCCGAAAAATATCTAGTGTTAAAATTTATTAATTGAATGATAGTTATTGTTTTCTGAAACTTATTTATTAAATAATTTTTATACATATATATGACCTTGATTGTTTTGTATCAATGTGGTTCCAAGATAAAATGTTGATACAAATAAGATGCAAAATAGGTTTGATATACCAATAAAATAGTTTTATTTTATATTGATTTTCACTTTGATGTTCACTCTCTCAATGTCAATGCGCAATAATACTTTTTCTTGTACTCGGTTCTAATACCAATCGTTTATTCGTTTTTGGCACTAGTTTGTTTATAAGTGGCCGTTTTATTTGAACTCTCGCGGCGAAATTTTTCTGCTCATCTTCAGTTTGTTTTTTGAAGTTCTCAAACTTTTTAAAATTGAAATAGTTATGTTTGGTTTTATTTGCAGTAGTATTCTGCTTCGCCAAGTTGCAGACACATTTAATTTTTCTGAAATACTGTCTTTTTTAATTCTTAATGTTAAATTCTTTTTAAATGTGGTGAGCCTTGACAACATCCTTTTATTATAGCAAAATAGTTCTCAATATGACTATTGCTTAATTTTCCTTGATTATAAATTAATTGAGACCACAGAGGAACGTACGTTAAATATTTTTTAATAAACTTTTCTGCAAACTCAGGATTATAGAAATTATTAACTGCATTATTAAAGTGTTTATCAATAATTTTGCAATCATTATAAATTTAAGTAAAATCTTTATAAAAAGGACTTTGCTCGTAAATGGTTTTAGCAAATAATTTATTTTCTTCATAATTAGTTTGACTATCAATTAGTTCTTCCTTCATAAATTCTGCATCAAATGTAGTTCTCATAATTAGACTCAGGGCAGATACAGTCTCGGGAGACGCGTATTTTGATTTTAATAATAAAACAAAACTTTTAAAAATTTCTTTCATGTTACTGTAGCTAGGCATGACAAAAAAAATTGCTACTATTTCTTTCACATGTTTCGAAACTACGAAGCGTTTCGAAAATGATCGTTCATGTCATTAATTAATTAAAGTTTTAGCCAAATGTGAACAACAAAGATGCATTTTAACGATTTTGTTTAAATTATCCTCGTGCTATTTAAAGTATATTTGTGGCAAATTATTAAATAATCAACTTTATTTAATTATTAAATAATTATTGAAACTATCTATACTGCATCGAAAATGGGCCACTTATTGAATTTAAATTTAAAATTTATTGTGCAAATCATAAGTGAAGTGTGTGCCTTATTACATGATAATGACCTAGATTTGGGTCATTATGCATGAAATCAATAACAATACCAAAGCCATCGATAATAATGATGACTTACTTTTTAAAAAGGTGTTGCCAAATCCACCCTCTTTGGAGGTTGGCCCAAATGATTCTAGGGTGGGCCAATCATTGTTAAACTCATTTGAACGAAGTTCCAAACTGCAGAGATCACCAAAATCTTCTACTGAAAATATATTTCAGTACGAAAAAGAAAACGCCGAGCTCCGCGAACAACTGAGAGAAGTAAAGCTCGCTGCTAAATTGAAAGAAGAATTTACAATCATAAAAAAAGAAAATGAAGAACTTCAGAAAGCTGTAAAAACACCAGCAGTAGTTGAGACGACACCCAAACCTATAATCGAGGATGTCAGTGATTCATTCCATACGGATGAAGAAGAACTTGAAAGAGAAACTAATTGGGTCTTACATCAAATAAGAAGACCAAGCAAGAAAAGGAAAGCTCAACGCTCTCCGGAAATGGCTGAAAATTTACCTTCAACTTCAAAAGATGTTTCTAGAAGTCAGATAATATTTAAAAAACAACTGATTTCAGAAGAACAGCCTTTTAAACCAAAAGAGAAAGTACCTCCACCAATTAGCATCGTTGGAATATCTAATTATTCCACTATACAATCGATTATGAAATCGGTTACGACAGCTGAGTATAAACTTGTATCTCTAAGCAATGGGGTCTGGAAAATTAATGTGATGGATTCTAACACCTATAGAGCTTTAGCTACGAAGCTAAATTCAAAGGGATATCAGTGGTTTACCTATGAAGACAAGAATAATCGTCCAATAAAGGTTATGGCTAGGGGTCTTCACCCAACCTGCGCAACAGAGGAAACTATTGAAGATCTCAAGCAAAAGGGTCATCAAATAGAAAATTCCGTAAACATCATAAAGAAAAAAAAATCGAAACCGAACAAGGAGTTCAAATAAAGAAAAGAGGGCCTCCACTATTTATGCTCACTTTTAATAATAAAGAAAAAGTAGAAGATGTCTATAATATCAAGGCCATACTTAACATGAGAGTAAAAATAGAGCCATTGAAAAAAATAGCTGTCGCATAACGCAGTCACATCCGGCAAATTATAGGGGATGTGAAATAGTAAAGGAGCTACAGAGATTAAGGGATAAATCACGAAAGCAAAATTCAGTAATACCGGAGAAAACTAATCAACCTTTCACCAAAATGGAACCAAATGAAACGGGAGAACGGAAACTTTACTCGCAAGTGGTAATGCCGAAATCTATTATTTCAAGGAGCACTGAGGATACAATCGTGCTTCATAAGATACTGATAAACATAGAAGCACTTAACATTAGACTAGCTAAACAAGAGAAATGTCTTGAAGCCCTAAGTAATAGGCTAGACAAGCAAACCTCTCTAAATGAAATGGCATCCATTCTCTATTAAAATGTCTCAAACAGCAATAAATAAAACATTAAGAATAGTAGTCTGGAATGCAAACGGGCTAATGCAACATCTTCCAGAACTAGACATTTTTCTAAATTCCGAGAAAATAGATATACGCCTTATATCTTAAACCCATTTTACTACAACTTCATATGTCAAATTATATGGATACAGCTGTTACCATGCAATTCATCCAGCAGGAAGAGCAAGAGGAGGATCGTCAGTGGTAATTAAAGAAAACATCAAACATTATATAGATCTTAAAATTGAAGAAGAATTTATGCAAGTAGTCACAATAAAAGTATATATAAATAACAACAAAGAATATAGCGTATCGTCAATATATAGCCCTCCAAGATTTAATCTTCTAAAGAAAAGACTATTGTACATTATTTAAATCACTTGGATCTTGTTTCATAATAGGAGGTGATTTTAACGCAAAGAACACATTCTGGGGATCAAGAGTAACCTCTAAAAAAGAAAGAGAGTTGCTTGCAGCAGGACAACAATGCAACTGCGATTTTCACTCCGGAGATCAACCAACATATTGGCCTACGGATAGAAACAAATTACCCGATCTTATAGACTTCTTTGTCACCAAAGGTATAGACGATAATTACATATACCTAGAAAGCAGCGACCAGATTATGTCAGATCACACACCTGTTATTATGACGATCAGTGCAACGATTGTTAAGAAAACAAGTCCACCATGGCTAACAAACAACAAAACCGACTGGGAAAAATTTCAGAAACTAATTGAGGATAATATTAATCCCCAAGTGCCAATTACAAATCCGATACAGCTAGAAGAAGGAATAAAACAATTTAACAGCGTCACACTACAAGCTGCGTGACCATCAAATACAACAAAAACACGCAAGAATGTTATTTATCCCTTGGAAGTTAGGAAATTGGTAGCAGCAAAACGAAAAGCAAGAAAAGCTTGGCAAAGGAATCGAGCGCCTGAATATAAAACTACTATAAACTTTTTGTCCAACAAACTAAAGCTGCTAATCAAAGAAATCAAAAATGAATCCATTAATAAATACCTAAGTAGCCTATCTGGGGAAACAGATTCCGAGTACTCCCTTTGGAAAGCCACAAAAATGTTAAAACGATCTAAACTTCAAATGCCTCCAGTTAGAAATGATGATGGAACTTGGGCTATAAGCGCAAAGCAGAAAATAACATTGTTTGCAACTCATCTTGAAAACACGTTCCAGGCTCTTCCTAGACAAACAGTAGGTGAAAACATACCACCAGTACATAAAGTGGACAACTATAATATAGCTGCTGTCACAGTGCAAGAATTAAAAGATGATATCAAAACTAACCTTATTGCAAAAAAATCTCCAGGATATGACTTAATTACAGGACAAATAATAAAAGCCCTACCTGAAAAAGGAAAACGAAAGCTACTCCAAATAATTAATGCAGTATTCAAACTTAAACACGTTTCAAATCAATGGAAAGTTGCTGAAGTCATCATGATTCCCAAACCAAACAAACCATTAAATGACAAAAATTCGTATAGACCGATTTCCTTACTTCCAGTAATTTCATAAATATTCGAGATATTACTGCTTAAGCGACTCAAACCAGTAATTGAAGAAAGAAATATTATTTTACCTCATCAATTTGGCTTTAGAGAAAATCTTTCAACAATCATTGAAAGTTTGTTCTAGTATTTTTTTGGATGTAGCACAAGCTTTCGATAAAGTTTGGCATAAAGACTTGGAATACAAATTGAAACGAGATTTACCAAAGCAATTCTATGAAATACTTAAATCTTACATAGCTAACCGGCACTTCCGTGTTAAACTAGATGGTGAATACTCGGAAATGAAGAAAATATCAGCAGGAGTACCACAAGGTAGCGTTCTAGGACCAACAGTTGTCTCTTCTATCGTTGGCAGATCAGAGGTATATAGTACTTTATATGTACTATATACCTCTGATCTGCCAACGATAGAAGAGACAACTATAGCAACGTTTGCAGATGACACAGCCATATTAGCAGTTGCTGATAACATAGAAGAATCCACTAGCAAATTGCAAAGAGCGACTTATATGGTTAACACTTGGACGAAAAGGTGGCGGATAAAACTGAATGAAGCGAAATCTGTTAATGTAAATTTTACCAATAAAAAGGTTGATTGGATACCAGTAGAACTAAACTCCCAGCAAATTCTATATGCAAACACAGCAAAATACTTAGGCATGACTCTTGAAGCGAAACTAAAATGGAAAGAGCATGTGAAAAAGAAAAAAGAAGAATTAAACATTAGATACAAAAAATGAATTGGCTCTTAGGGAGGAGTTCTGAGCTTACTTTACATAATAAATTACTACTGTAACGTCAATATCATCCAGTCATTCCAAAGCAAAGTCCTACTTGGAATAGTAAATGCACCGTGGTACATGAGAAATGACAACATCCATAGAGATTTGAAGATGGATTTCGTTAGCGTAGAAATAAATAAATACGCAAGGCAATACATGCAACGGATTAGTCAACATAAAAATGCTGAAATTCGCTGAATGTTGGATGACACAAATCCAGTAAGAAGGCTGCGAAGGAAGAAACCACACTTGATCTACTAGATCCAACCTGGATCGGCTAAAAAATATAATAAAATTATGTAAAAGGTACTAGCCTAAGGGCTATAACCCTTCAATCGTGAATCTAAATAATAATGCAAGATAAATTACTAGATGATTTGTAAATCAGTTGTAATAAATAAATAATTAAAAACAAAAAAAAAAAAAATTCCGCTTGATGGATTACCGAAGACAGGAATGTAGCCAGATTGGATAACCAAGATTGAACTCAGATTTTATTACATTGTTGATTTGTTTGTACAAAATTACTATGAGCAACTCATTGTGTCATGCTTTATGATATATCCACCCATAAGATGAATGCAGATATGAGACAGCTGTGGAATTACATAGAATGCTCTTCGAAAGTGCTGAACATAGAATGCTCTTCGCAAGTTTAAGCTTCTTGTCACTATTCTTCGGTATAATAGGTGGCCGCTAAGAAATCACAGTCGTCGTATTGTTGAACAGTTAAAACCATGAATTGAGAATCAACATGATGGATGTTAAGCGCGATCTGTACGTTCTAAAATTTAACCGCGATCAACTTGCTTTAATTAAACCAACAAAGCTATTCCACCATATCAATATTTATAGCAAAAACTATTATAGTTTTTATAATTTTGGGTGCCAAAAAACCATAAACAATCGTCTCAGTGGAATTCAAGCTAGTCATCGCAAAGCAATCACCAAATAACATCTCATTCAATCACTGAATTCTTCATACTAAAATCAAAACTAGAAGAAGGATAGTTGATCTATAATCTACACTATATCTCAGTGGTCCTTACATAAGTTTCTGGTTCAAATCGTATATTAATATGGCTAGTATTGACGATTTGGCAATGTTTAAATTCACTGTTCTAACCATATCGGCCATTCCTCTTAGGAAATCACTGAAACCGAAACACTAAAATCAAAACTGTAGGTCGTATCAATCTTTAACCTTTACCTTGTCTTTATGGCTCAATTTGTTCGAGTTCAGTTGAATAATCAAATCCACACCAAACTTCGCTGTATGTATTTAAGATTGTGTAACTGCATCTAAATTAAGACGAAAATTCTTTTCAAGGGTATATAACAACATAGCAACAACAGAAACAATAACTACCTATTTTGGTTTCTCTGTAGAGCGAAAATAAACCAAATCTTTAAGACACGTGATTTTCATTTTGATTCATTTCATTGTTGATAAAAATTATAACAACTCACAACTTCGTTTCTGCTATAATTGGTTCGAATGAAACTGTATTGAATACGAGTATCTGACGTCATGTAAGTTCAAATGTGCATACAACATAATCGAGAGTGATGTACATGAAAACGTTTTGGTAAATATAGATTTTCGCGGAAAACTTGTAATTATCTCATAATAGGATATGTTGTATTCTAATTATAAGCGAAACGATTAGTATCGATCATGTTGTTTATCTTATTGTGTGTAAATTTTGGTTGGCTTTTTATAACTTTCCTCACCCGAACCTAAACAGGGTTCATCCTCGGGTGAAGCTCTGTTCTTTCCCAGCAATATTTCGCATACACCGAGTGTTTTGTCGAATTCATATTTCGAATTCAGTTATTAATTGAGATGAAAGGTGGAACTAAGCCAACATCACTAGTATCTTTCTCTTATACATAAAGTAATTTATAAAATTAACACAAACCTCGTTAAATGATGCATCTCGGTAAATAATTTTATTATAGAGTTAAATTGAACTCACATACACATTCAACATTTTATGTTTTTCTTATTTCAATTCGACTTTAATAGTATATCGAATCAGTTGTTGTTTTTGTAAACACTTTTCTTCTAACTTTTAATTATATATTCAACACATACAAGTTTTTCATCGTAGTGAAGTATTTTGGAATTGTACTACATGCTTGTCTTGTCGAAAATTTGGACGGTTTGAAATTTTTCGCGGTATCAATCAAAAATCAGAAGTTGTACAAAATCGAATATCGAACCGACCAGAAACTTACCATTAACTGGATGATTAATTAATTTTGGTTCAGTTTATTTTGATTTAGAATTGTCGAAAGTTGTATTTTGAATAGCGTTGACGGTTTTCTTTCTATATAGAAAATTATGCTGTCGTTATCATGTACAACATTTTCGAAGGAATGGAGCAATTTAAATTGCAACAAATGGCGCAGTGGTTAAGGCTGTGGCAGTTGGAGTGGGAGGTACTGGGTTCGCATTTCGATAAGGACAGTATGCAAAAGGGATTTTCCACCATTTGATTACGATCGGTGGTGAGTCTATTGGTGAAAGCGAACGAGAACAGACGTATATTTTTTTGTCTGCTCTGTTCTATGTGTTAAAAATAAAATAGATAATTAAAATGTGTAAAATCTGTGTACAAGTGATACAGTGATAAATGGATAAATATATATAGAACTATATATTCGGATAAGTACCGGTTTTATTAAGTTTATTGGGTTTTTGGTTTCCCGTTTGGATTTATTTTTTGTATAAGTCGCCATCATTTTATTTTATTTCGTGAATCCACAAATACATAGATCGCAATATCCCGTTAAAATATTTTAAATACGACGTATATCATTCTGTCTCGTATAGTCGTATTCTAATGTTTTGTTTTTCATCGAAGCCTGTTTTACTATATAAAACAATGTTTTACTATATGTATGGACACACACACACTTGATCTTAATACAATCTACAAGGAGAAATACATCTATTTCCTTTGGAAGATCTCTTCTGATATTTTGCTTTGTGTGTGTGTGTGTATGTCAATACGTATAATAGAACCTTCACCAGTTGCATTTATATTTGTATTGTTGTTGTAAATCTGGTAAAGTAACTATTGTAGTAGGTCGTGTAAAATTCTAGATTTTGCTTTGACTTGTGTTCATTTCCTAAAAAAATCGTTTATACTACGCGTTGTTGTTGTTGCGAAGTGATCTAATTAGATTTGAAAATAAAAACTTTTATGATTAGTTTTATTCTGATTCAATTTTATTAATTAATGGATTTAAATACGAGTAGATAAGCATTTTTAGAAAGAACGACGAAGAGAATGTGTTTTGCTGTAACTCGTGTGCACTGTTAACATTTCGTAAATGTGCCACAGACTCGTATCGTCATCTCCATTCGGAGGTATCTTGGTTGATGATGAAACATAATTTTAAATTCGATTGATTTTCTCTTTCAATTGTGATGGAGATAACGCCGGATGAATATGACCGTGATGGGCATTGTGAATGACATCAATAATGACTCGTTGTTTCTTTGCGATGAGCCAAATAAGCATCATTGTTTGCATCACATGCGATGTGATGGTTTGTGCTCATTGGTGGTGATCGAGTTCACTGGTTGTCATTCCATGGTTCCATCGAAAATTGTGTGTCATTCCATCGAGATGGAGAGTTTGTTGTGTGGTTGATTTGGAATGTTTGTTGGCCACTTCTCTGTTATGTTGGAGGACGTTATTATCGTGCTTACAATTGTATGTGGGTCAGGTTTCGTACTAGATCCAATAAATGTTTTTAGTTGTTCGCTGTTTTTCGAGTTGGTTTTCGATGTGAGAGGCATCTCTTTGGGTCATAAATTCAAAGTCATCACGCAGGTTGTATTGTATAATGCCCCCAATGTCACGTTTACGGATTACGTACTCTTGATTGACTGGCATAAGCGGTTCATTTTGTGAAAGTGTTTCCTGCACATATTATTGGTTCGTGTAGCTGTTGTGTGGTGGAGTCGCAGGGGTGAAGTGTGGCTTTCGTGTTGTAGAGGTGTATACCGACATCTACTCTCGGCGGAATTTTGTTATGTGTTCGGGTGTAGCAGGAGAGGGAATCACCTGTAACATTTTGAGTGGTAATAGGGTTGGCGACCGGGAAGTCGATGCACAAAGGAGATGTGTTGACTGGTTGATTGGCCCGTTTGGGTGCACGTTTGCTCTTTGGGAGTGACACGTCATTGCTAGTATCTCTTAAAGAGGGATATCGGCCATCACTTTGGTGATCTGCACCGGAACAGGTGGAGCGGCTTCATCTCTGGTCGACTGTCCAAAGTCTTCTTTGGAACAACAAATCACCAAAGATCCCAGTTCTTTTTTTTCAATTGTGATGGACCCACTTTGAGGATTTGCTGGGATCATGTTCCGAATGAAAGTTCGGAACGTCGTGGGCTGCGAGCAGTGTGAGGAAGGAGAGGAGGAAACTGTTGAACGCTTTAGTGTTCCTGTTCCTCGTGCTCTTCTCATGGAGTGCACGGCTTTCGATGCCTATTGAGGATCTGACTGACAGCCTTGAGGATACCAGATGGCTTGCACTTTGTTAAGTGGTATTTTATTAAGTTATCTGGTAATTTGTATTATTACAAGCATGTTTCGGTACTGTAGGTGTTCGTCGGGAAGGGAGTGTCGCACTGGGCCGGTCGAGCCTGGGTGGTCCATCGTAGGGTGTATAGGCTTGGGATCGGTAAGGAGACGCTTGATTTGCTTGGATTGGAAGTGGAACTGGGTGCTGTTTGCGATGATGAGCTCTCAGATTTACATCAAACTTTTGTTTGTTGGTCGCATGTTGACTGCGTCAGGTACACGCTTCGTTGTTTAGGTTCTCGATGGGGTTGGGCGCGCGTTGTAGGCGTTGGTTGCATTATTTTGTGGTTTGGTGCCTCTGTTGGTGTTGGGTCAATGTTGTTCTCGGGTTCTGTGGGTGGTGGTGGTGGTTTGTGGATTGGCCTTGTTGTTGGAGCCCCACCTGGGCCTCGAAGTGAACCTGCTCGAATCTTTCGATCTGGGCCTGTACTGGATGTACTTCCATCGATTTCGTTTCCCGGAGTGTGCGTCCAGTGAGACGTTTTAAAAGTGTAAAGGTGGCAATTTGTTGTCTTTGATAGGCACTGGGACTTTTTGCATATTTTAGTGTTTGGTTCTTTATGTAACCATTTTCCTCTGTGTTGTGGTTGGTGTAGGTACTCGGAATGCCTGGTTTTCCAGGACTCCTGTTTGGTTGCATCATGCAGTGTTGTACCAATTGGGAAGTGAACGGGAGATGAAGGGGGGATGTGTAAGGCATCAGGTGTTATTGGAGCAAGTGGTTTTGGAAACAAGCCTCTGCTTGTTGAATTGTCTGTTGATGTTTCTTCAAGTGTTGGTGTTGCTTCTCCTATAACTTTGAATGGGTGCTTTTTCACTTAATTTGCAGCAGCCTTCCGGGTTCCACCAAAATGTGGTGAAGTTGGTGGTATATGAAATGCCATGTTGTCTCATCGTTCCCCCCAAAAAGTTGGATGACTCAAGAGGCGGGTGGCTACATTCCGTTTCTCTTTCAAGCTTGTTTTTTTGCGCCGACGAAATTGGAGTCATTGTCGCTGTGTGGGTCACTGCACAGTCATGCCTGTGCGTGTAGGCTGCGATAATTGTTTAAATGGTTAGATTGCTAACTGGATCGGTATGTGGTATGGACTCAGACTGCGGATTGGTAATAGAATTGATTTATTGAATTAATTAGTTCTTACAGGTTCCTGAGACATGAATTAATAAATTTTTTTCTTAAGAGTTTTGTATTATTGTTTTAATCTTGGTGGAGGGCAGGTTAGTGGATTGGTGTTGCAGATAGGAGATTGCAGATGGGCGATTGTAGATTGGGGGTGTGATTGGCTTGGTGTTGCAGACTGGAGACTGCGGCAGATTGGTTGTGGGCTTAAATTAATGATAAAATTAATTTTTTAATTAATTCTTACAGCCTCCTGAGCCATATATTAATAAATTTTTTTTCAGAGTTTTGTATTATTGATTTGATCTTAATGGGGGGCAGGTGAGCAGATTGGTGTTGCAGATAGGAGATTGCAGATAGGCGGTTGTAAATTAGAAATTTGATTGTCTTGGTGTTGTGGACTGGAGACTGCGGCGGATTGGTTGTGGGCTTATTAATGTTAAAATTAATTTTTTAATTAATTCTTACAGCTTCCTGAGTCATATATTAATACATTTTTTTCAGAGTTTTGTATTATTGTTTTAATCTTAATAAAAATCAGGTGAGTAGATTGGTGTTGCAGATAGGAGATTGCAGATAGGCGATTGTAAATTAGAAATTGGATTGTCTTGGTGATGCGGACTGGAGACTGCAGCGGATTGGTTGTGGGCTTAAATTAATGATAAAATTAATTTTTTAATTAATTCTTACAGCTTCCTGAGCCATATATTAATAAATTTTTTTTTCAGAGTTTTGTATTATTATTTTAATCTTAATAAAAAGCAGGCGAGCAGATTAGTGTTGCAGATAGGAGATTTTAAATTAAAAATGTGATTGTCTTGTGATTGTCTGCTAACAGTAGTTTAGTAACGATTGTCATGGTGTCTGTAACCGGGTCGTTCTCTCCTTACTAACATACCTTCCTATCCTTACCTATCGTTTTATGTAAACGGCTGTAGGAATAGGCCCGGCGTTATCCGGGAATCTTGCCTAGCGCTTGGTCCTACAGTCCTATCAATCAATCAATCAATCAATTTGATTACGATCGGTGGTGTGAATGAACACTTGGATCTAAGAACCCATGTTGGAATGCAGAGTTCATAGACCAACCCATCTTCCATGTCAGAACTATAGGCTGGAACAGAACTATACAATGTGCTGATAGTTCAACATAAATCGAACCTATATAGTCATACGATATGTAATGGCGTAAAGAAGGACATAACTAAGCGAACTGTGAAAGAAATGGAGGAGCCTTGAGGCCCAATATAGATTGCAAAACAAGAAACAGATAACGTAAGCAGATAACGTACCGATTTCATAGATAACGTAATTATAATTTGAAAATAATTTTAATTCAAATTTCATATAAAATTTAGGCCATCCGATCCTACCCAACATCCATAAAGCTGTAAAAAGCTGTCACAATATTCTCTTATCACTGAGAAAAAAAACGTAGGTAAAAATAATGGTTTTATAGGTAAATCTAAGCATTTTTCCTTATAGAAATTAGCTAAATAGTACACGTTTTTAAAACCAAAACTTTTAAGCTTTTATTTTAAGAACGATCAAAACTTGTAAATATAAGCACTTAGAAAATTTATTATAAAAACAATTTTTTTTTAAAAATAAACAGTATAAAATGTTAAATTAAAAACTGAAGAAATGTTTGAAACAAGAAACTATAGTTCTTATTTCAATCTATAATTTTACCTTATTTTAAGAAAGGTAATCTTTTAAATTAAAATTTAAATTTCTAGATTTAAATAGTTCATTTAAGAAATATTAATGCTTAATTAAAGACTCAATAATCTGAATTTTATTTATGCGTATTAAAAAATTTATTTATTTTATTTATAACATTTATTTCATATTTAAATTGGTTTTACAAAATTCAATTACATATTACTTATTCAATTACATATGTGTTTATTAAATAATAATTATGATTTCAAAAAAATATAAAATTAATAAAAATGTTTTCTTCTTATCACTTTCATTTTATCAATGTAATAAGCATGAATTGGAGGTCCCTTAAATTCTTCAATATTACATAAAGAAGTCTCTTGTAAAATTGAATATGAGATATAATGGGGTAAATATTTTAATTCGTACTGTCTGCAGATTAAAAAACAATTTCTACCTTTGATTACAATTTTAAATATCTGATACAAGTTTAACTTATCGTTTATTTTTTAGTTAGGAAGTAACCAATTTTAAACAATGTCCCTTTATAAGTTAAATCATTACAATATGTTGTATTGCCAGAAATAATTGACGGAAATAAATAACATACGATTCATGAGCTTGAATGTTTTAGACTTCTTTACCAGGAATAATTTCGACAGAAAAAAAGTCTGCGTTAAGAACGTCGCTACTGAATTTTAAAGCAGCCTTTGTAGATAACGTAAGCGGTATGTTAAGCCGTGACGTAGTATTTCGAGCATACTGTTTGTAAATTTGATAAACACTTCTATCGTAAAGTTTTCCCGAAAGATTTGTTTTCCTGATCTTCCTTTGTAGTAGATTTCCTATAAAAATAATGAGGACATTTAAAATAAAGTTATTGCAATAATCAAAATATGTAAACTTTACCTTTTCTTCAGAAGGAAATGTTTCAACTATCACCGCAGCCATCTTAATGAAATCTTGTTGCATTTATTTTATTTGTTCTTCAACACAGTAGTCAATCAAAATTTGAACTAAATTTTTTGTGCTGATTTGTTAACAATTTTATTGGTTTTGAAAAAAATCCAAAATATCCCTTCCTTTAATCGATTTCATTAAAATATTAGTAATACCATTGGAATCCAATACATTTCTAAAAGATGTAAATATTAAATCAAATCAACAATTATTTAAAAAAAAAATACTTACAGATCATTTGGGTTTTTAACTTCCGAAAAAGAACTACGACTTGTAGTTGGTATATGGCATAAAGAACGGCTACATGTGCTTAAGTTCTTTGAGATGTTCTCTAACCAACTACGTGTTCTGCTATCACTGACATTGTTGTGTTTTCCGTAGGATTTAATGGGATGTTCTATTGGAAGAATTTTGTAATAAAATTATTATTTAGTATAGTATAAGTAAGAAAAGGTATATAAGTTTAATATTATATACTCATAGGTAATTGGTACAACCTCATTGACGTGTTATCGTAAAAATAAAAATAAAAAAAATTATAAATGTAAAATAAATAAGAGTTAAATAATTATTTGCACACGTGAGTAACACAACGTTTTACCATTACAATTATAAATTTTTAAAAATTATTAAAATCGAATGGACGAGAATCAATAATTTTATTAAAAATTATCCCAAGTGAGGATTTTTTTTGGTTCATTGCAACACACACATATAAGCAGCAAATTGATCTTTTTTGTATTCAATAACAAAAATTTTAAGATGTTTATTACGTTATTTGGATAAAACGAAGGGCATTCTTAATTTTCATATAAACTATATTATTACTATTTTTCACAAATGTCATTCTGGAGGTCCAATTTTCCAGCACTTTTTCAAGCATTTGAGGGCGTATGTCAGCAATGACACGTTGAATATTGGTTTCCAAAGCGTCAATCGATTGAGGTTTATCCACATAAACCAATGACTTCACGTATCCCCACAAAAAGTAATCGAGTGGCGTCAAATCGCACAAACGCGGAGGCCAATTCACCGGACCATTTCTCGAAATAATGTTGTCGTTGAAAGTTTCTTTCAATAAGTCGATTGTTTCACGTGCTGTATGGCAAGTGGCACCATCTTGTTGAAACCACATTTCATCCATATCCATATCTTCAAGATTTGACAACAAAAACTCATTTAACATGGTTCTGTATCGATTTCCATTCACGGTAACGCGTCGTCCTTCCTCATTTTTAAAGAAATATGGACCGATGATCCCACCAGCCCATAGACCGCACCAAACAGTACATTTATCAGGATGCATTGGTAATTCTTGAACGGCGTGTGGATTATCTTTGCTCCAAATGCGACAATTTTGTTTGTTGACGTATCCATTTAACCAAAAATGCGCCTCATCACTGAAGAGAATTTTACGGTAAAAAAATGGATCTTCGTTCAATTGATTTAACGACCAATCACTGAATTCACGGCGCAAACGATGGTCGTGTGGCTTTAATTCTTGCACCAATTGAATTTTGTATGGCACCAAACCCAAATCTTTACGTAAAATTTTCCATAAAGTCGATGGACAAAGTCCAATTTGCTGAGCACGACGACGAATCGATAAATTGTCGTTTTCTTCGACACTGGCCTCAACGACAGCAATATTTTCTTCTGTACGAACTCTTCTCATTCTTGTCGGTGGCTTGGCATCCAAAAGAGTGAATGTAGACCGAAATTTGGTAATAACGTTCTTTATGGTGGTCTCTGACGGACGATTATGTGCACCATAAAATTCACGAAGTGCTCTATAAACATTTTTAATTGAACACTGATTTTGCAAATAAATTTCCACGATTTGAAAACGTTGTTCTGGAGTTAACCTTTTCATAATGATTTGCCAAACAATACTGAGTAGAAAAGCCACTTTGAGCTGTCAAAACAACTGTCATAAAATAAAACGACATCTATCGGAAAAACAAACCTCCTAAAAAAACACCCTTTATATACAGCGGTCGTTAATTTAACATGGCTTCAAGTTCGGTTGTTAATGTTGTCATCTCCTCTACAGTTAGTATGTGTCCATCTGTTGCGCGTTTTAAATGGTATTTGAAACTTTTTACTGCAGCCTCCCACAATCCGCCGAAATGTGGTGCGCTATAGGTGGAATTAATTTGAAAGTAATTTGATCTGCTAATAGAAATTTTGAGATATTAGTGTAATTTTGTTTCAATAATGTAAAAAATTGATGAAATTGATTGCGAGCCCCTATGAAATTAGTCCCATTGTCACTATATATTTCGCTGCAGATACCCCTATGAGCGATAAATCTCTTGAGCGCCTGTAAATATGCATCTGTAATTAGATCTGAGACCATTTCGATATGCACAGCTTTAGTTGCAAGGCAAATGAGTATACCGACATAGTTTTTGATAGGTTGTTGTCCTCGTCGCCTGGTGATATATATTTGAAATGGACCTGTATAATCGACGCCGACCTTATAAAAAGGTTTAATTAACTCTATTCTTGGTTTCGGAAGCTGCCCCATTGATTGATCTAGGGTTATTACTTGAGACTTAACACACTTTACACAGTTATGTATCACCTTTCGAATTAGGTTTCTACCACCTAATATCCAGTAAGTAGGTCGTAGAGTGGTCATCATTAATGTTGGACCAGCGTGTAAATGTCTTAAATGGTGTTCTCGTGTACTTTTTTCTGTTATGTCGTCACGTGACACCAGGATAATTGAATGTTTGTGCTTTGTCAGCATTTGTGATTCTACCACCAACTCGTAGTAAACCAGCCTCATCAAGAAATGGTTTGAAATATTTGATTCGACTTGAAACGGGAACTTCTTTCTGTGATTTGATTAATTTGATTTCAGTTTCAAAATTTTTGTATTGCGTATGGCGAAAGATTAGTTGTCGTGATTTTCTTATTTCATCTAGGCTTAGGTACGGTGACACGGAATGCTTTGGAATTCGGTTAAGTTTGAGATTTATATAACGATATATGTATGCTAGGACTATTACTATGGTATTAAAACTTGAATATTTCGCTATTAACTCATCAATGATATTCGGTGTAGTTATATGAACCTCCAAAGCGTGGATATTTAATTCCTCGTAAGTATTTAAAGGTGTGTAGATATTTTTTGGCCAATCAGTTTTATTTTTAAGCCAACTTGACCATTCCACCATAGTTTAAAATGTTGCAATTTTTGTGGTTCGAGTCCTCGGGAAGCACAATCGGCTGGATTGTGTTGTGATTCTACATGCCTCCACTGCAATCGGTTAAAGTGAATTAGAACTTTGCTGGTTCTATTTCCAACAAACGTATTCCATTTTCGTGGGTTTCCGTTTAGCCAATCTAAAACAATCTTCGAATCGGTCCATGCGAAAATTTCGGTTGTATCAGCTGGAAAATTTTGCTTCACATTTAGTAAGAGTCTGCTTAATAGTACCGCTCCACACAGTTCTAATCTCGGAATTGACAATAATTCGACATAATTTCTGCCATTTGGATTTGTTATTCTTCCATATACTACTGCTGAGTAGGCTTCTTTCGATGCATCTGAGAACCCATGTAGTTCTATTTTGCTTTCAGATACAGTATTTAGATATCTATTCAATTGAATGCTTTCAATACTACAGAGGTTGTTTCTAAGTTTCATCCACTAGTTTAACATGTGTACTGGTAACTCATCATCCCAGTTGAGGTTTTCGGCCCATAATGATTGAAAGAAAATTTTTTGCGAATTGTTATTGGGGCTAGCCATCCTAATGGGTCGAATAGGCGACTAGCTTCGGATAATATACTTCGTTTGGTGATAGTTGGTTGTTTATTTAGGTTAACTTTGAATTGAAAGCAGTCCTTTCGCAGTCCATCCCAGTGAAGTCCCAATACCTTGGTAGTATTAATTGACGATTCCTCTAACTCTAATGTCTTTGATTCATCGTTTTCTATAACGTCATCATTTAATATATTGTAATTGGATAGCCATTTTCTACGATGAAACCCACAGTTTGATAATATGTACTGTATTTGTAATTTGAGCTTGGTAGCTTCTTCTTTTGTGTCTGCTCCGGTCATTAGATCATCAACGTACATGTTTGTTTTAATGCATTCGGCGGCTTCGGGAAACTCTCTATTTTTGATGACACCATGGTGTGGTAGGTAGTACTGCTGACCATTTTCTCTATCATTTGTGGAGATTTCCTTCATGTGTCCTAGTGCCAAATATTCACGCATGAAGTTTTTATACATAATGCCAAATTTGGGATCTCTAACAAATTTTCGTTCCATGGAATACATCCTCTGTACGGCTTTACTATAAGAGTCGCCCAATGCAGATGGTGATATTTTAAATGGTAAACTTACCTTGATACGACCGCATGTATCTATTGTCTTGGTATTCACGAACGATCTTTCACATAGTTCTTCTTCTGGAGATAGCTTAAGTTTAGTAGTTTCTATGTTTTCTATCTCTCAAAATTTGTGTAATGCATTTTCTAAATGGTCATCACGGTTGTCAACTGAAATGGTGAAAGATTTTCTCAGGTTGCAATCATTTGTTTTCCCTGCAACTACCCATCCTAATTTGGTATTTTGTATAATTAGTTGGTTTTGAGTAAATTTGCCGTTAGATAGTAGGGTAAAGAAGTTGTCGGCACCAATAATGACATCAATGTCGTAACCCTTGTAAAAGTGAGGATCCGCTAATTCAAAGTTCTTAAAATAATTTATATTGATGTGCTCGGCAATAGATGTTTGTTTGGCTGTTAGCTTGGAAAATACAAAGGCTTCTATCTGAAAGTTCGGGGTTGCTATGTTCCATGGTCTGATTTGTAGTAATGCTCCTCTTGTATAACCGTTTCTGGTAGCTCCAATGCCTGATATGGCCAATTTTGCATTGCTCCTTTTCAGTTGTAACATTTGCGCGTATTGCTCGGTAATGAATGAACCTTGAGAGTCTGAATCTAGATATATTCGGCATATGTGGTATTGGTTGTTTGCATCGGGAACTTTGACTAATGCGGTGGGTAGCACGGCACTTCCAAAATGGTTGGTAGTAGTGGTACATATCTGGCGACTGAAATTGGATTTATTTTCTTCTTCTGCTTGTTTATTGGCAACAGTTACATTGGATGTGTTGTGGTTGGATGGGTCTTGATGAAGTAAGGTATGATGTTTTCGGTTACAGTGACGACATCGAAACTTTGACATGCATCTATACACATTGTGGTTATTATTCAGGCAATTAAAACAACGATTCTCACTCTGCATCAAACTTCGTCTCTCTTTGATATTCATATTCTTGTACTTGGGACATTCAAATAATCTATGCTTCTCTCCAGAGCATAGAGAACAAATTGGCAGCTCTTGAGGAGTTGAACTTGATGAGGCGACGTGGCTTCTAATATTAATTTTGGGCTGATTGAAATTAGTCTGAGATCGTTTGGTAGAGCATTTTATTGAGTCAAGTGCATCAATTCGTTGATTTAAGAATTCGAGAAATTGTTTGACTGTTGGAAGATCATATTAAGTTAAAACTTGAGCCCATTGATTATTAGGTTCGCTATCTAGTTTAGTGACCAAAATGTGAATCAGCTAATGATCTCTCGATTCTGCTTCCTCGCCCAATCAAATGTAATCTAAGAACATAATCTTAAACTTAAGTCGATACGATTTATTGTTTGATTTTTGTACTTAGATTTCACTGGTTGATTGATTAGTTGGGCGATGTGACAAGTTCGTATGGCATGCCAAAACACCTAATACAATGCAAAACGGGAACCAGTATCTCATTGTATAAAATAGCATATTGTTACAGCTATGTGTATGTGGTATAGGATACAGATCAAAACGACTAATAGTTTCTTATTCGGTGATTGAATGAAATGATAGGCGAATAAACCAATCGGTTTTCTCTTCAAACTGCAAATCAGATGGCCAATATTTTGTATGAAACTTGAACTAAAATTGTTTTCAAATTATAATTACGTTATCTATGAATCGGCTGTCTTGCTGTTTCTATTCACGCTCTCCTAACTCTTTCGCGGTTCGTTTATTTATGTCCTTTTTTACGCCATTATTTATTCAAATCAATGATATACGACTATAGGTTCTATGCATTGCATAGTTCCGTGCCTATAATACTGACAAGTAAGTTGGGTTGGCCCACGAATTTTTCATTCCAAGTACCTCTCGCTCCAATTGCCACAGTAGTAGATATCGTGTAAAAAATATTTCTGAAAGATGTCGTTAATGCTGCAATACTTTTCAATCTACGGTATTGGCCTTCGAATCTCATAGTCCATTTGTAATAGGACCGTAAGGTCATATTGTAAAATCACGTAATGTTTACTGATATCAGCAGAAAGAATGGCTATTACATGGGTTGCTTTAAATCAAACTATTCGCCTTATAGTTTCGTCCGTAAATCGAAAGACAACCGAGTTTTCTTGAGCTTGGTAAACTCATTATTTCATTTGGGTTCATATCTGGGTTATAAGGGGGTCATTTTATTGTGTAGATGGAATTACCAACCAAGTACTTTTTCACCTTTAAATAGAAATAAAATGTTATGTTTCAAAGTTATTTATTATTTTCTAACAGAAAGTTATACAGAAGTTTTAAATAAAGAAATAAAAGTGCATAGTCATTTGTTTTGATCTGTGGGCTGGCGCGTTGTCTTGTTGAAAGATGAAGCTCTCAGTTTCACTAAATAGCTCCAAAACTGATGCTTTCCAACACCTTTCCAGAATGTTCAGGTACACATAACCGGTTACCCCTGCTTCGACAAATGCCAAGTGACCAACACCAGCATTACTACAACAGCCTCAAACCATTACTCCCTCAGTTTTATTAGGCACTTGTTGAATGCAGATATCGCTGAGGCGTTCACCTGGTTTTCTTCGGACAATTAGCCATCCATCTCCCACATGCAGTTTAAATTTGCTTTCGTCAGAGAACACCACGTTATTCCACAACTCCTTAGTCTATGTAGAGTGCTCTCTTGCCAGCTGAAGCCGACCAATTTTTGAAGATATCTTAAGTAAAGTTTTCTGCAGCGAGTGACGTGCCTTAAATTTGCGATCAGTAACCTTCTATGAGCAGTTGAACTGGAAATTTCAATACCTGTTGCTGTAGCAAGATCGTCTTGCAATTTCGGTAAAGCTTTCAATCGGTTCTGCTTGGAACGAAGAACCAGATATTTATATTGCACTGTTGTGGTTTTTCGCGGTCTGCCAGACTCTTTAGACCGCTCTGTGTTCCCCGTAGTCCTATATTTTTTTATAAGATCGGCAATTGATGATTTTCCACGTCCACTCCTATCACCAATTTCACGCACGGACAGTTCTTCCTTCCATAACGTGAAAACAACACTTTTTTCTTGGTCATTTAGTGTAGACATTTTAAGTACTTTATTCGCTTTTTCATACTAAAAGCTTTTTTTCCATAAACATAACTTTAACAATTTATACTTTCAGAGTTCGGGTGAGCTACCAAATGCAATCTTAAAATTGGAATCTAAAAAAAATAAAAACACTAGGCAATATTTAACATTTTTAAAGTAATTCGAACTGTCCGGATGTTTTTGCACAGTACGGTATTATTTGATCAACAACTTTTAGATCTTCGTATACGTTTATCAATATTAACGTGTGACGATGATCGTCGTCGTTTGCGGGCACGAAACGCTTCCACAATATATGGCCAATTTTCCTGATCGGCCATCGCATTCCAACACTTGGTAATTTGTTCTATTGACGTAAATAATTTAACAATGGATTTCGTGTCATAACACCAGGGCGAGCACACTTTGTAGCGTAGACCGCATGTCCGTATGATGGAGCGCACATTCTTGTTATCATTTTTTCGAGATGCTCACGGTTGGGAGGGTCTACCTCACCATCATTACACGAACGGTCCACTACCAAAACTATATCAATTAATGTGCAAAAAAAAAATCCCGCTTAGGTAGATAAAGTTATGTGTATATGCACCTACTTACATCTACCATATTGCTTCCCTATATCTTTTATTTATTTACTCATTACTATTCGTAGTTAATGAAATCAACAAAAAAAATATTCAAGAAAAATTTGACGTGATTCAACCATAATATAAATTTGTGTTAAACCGCGATAATGCACGAGTATAACTATATATGTATATATGAAAAAGAATTAAGAAGTTAGATCTTTGTTCTTTTTTTCTAAATCCAATACATAAAATTATTCTCTTCAACATAACATAATATACAGTAATGTTATAATTTAGAAAAAAAACCTTACCATACAACGGTTCCAAAAAAATAACAATTCACCGCACGCCGACGATCTCCAATTCGAGGATTACTGCAGAAATCACATTCATCCCCCAAAACTCGGCTTTGAACAACTCCGCAACACTCAACGTCGAACAACAATCCAACTCCAACACAAAATAACCAATCAGCTAACCAATCAGCAACTAATCCACTAGCAATCGCTATTGGCAATTTAACAAAAACTCGCCAGTAAAAGTATTAGAAACAGTATTTATTTATAATGTTTTTATTTTTAACTTTAATTTCTAAGTTCATTAGTTAACATTATAGTTATCTTATAAGTAAGACAGACTTAACACTATTTAACAAATACTGAATTATAATTTGATTTAATTGTACATATATTATTATATTTATATTTTTTTCTTTTTTCTTTAATTTTTATTTAAGTGAGACAACAATCTACATGATTGTGTCACAAAAAGAAATTCACTTAGCTATTGTAAACGCTATACACATTTGTTTTTTTTTCAGTTCTTGAGATATTCGATCTCATTTAAATATATATATATATATATATATATATATATATATATATATATATATATATATATATATATATATATATATATATATATATATATATATATATATATATATATATATATATATATATATATATATATATATATATATATATATATATATATATAGTTATAACTTTATGGGTTTCTACCCATCACTATTATATTTTTTGTTTTTAATCACTTAAAAATTTTTCTTGGCTGACTCTCAATTTTTTTTCATCTCTCAACAAATTTTTTTCTTCGTCTCCCCGTAAGAAAATTTTATCAGTGCTTATATAGCAAACACTCGTTTCGCGCCAAAGATCTATCTTTTTCATATTTTATATATTCATTCCATTCCCCCCGTGAACTATATCTTTCCACTTGCTATATAGTAATTAATGGTACTGTGTAATGCAGTAATTAAGCTATAATTAAGCACTAAGCGAAAATAAGTTGGTTTGAATACTATATAGGTAAATGTATTAAATGACGCAAGGTAGATGGAGTTAAAATCACAAAAAAATGAAATCTAGTTGAAGAAATTTTTCACGATCGAGTTCATAAAAAGAATTTGAAATAAATAATTGTAAGAACTAAATTTGAAATTTGATGAACGTTACAACTTTTTTGATGAAGATGCACCCACAATTGTTTTTCGTTTTATTTTGACTATTTATAACTAAACTATTCATTTCTTCTTTAATTCTTTATTTTCTTCCTTCATTCTCATTAAATTGTAATACAAAACTACCTGATGATTTACCACTTTCATTGTTAATTTTATTGCACTCTCTGAACCAACATTAATTAGTGATTCTGTTAATAGTTAGTGTTTTGTCGGTTCAAGAGTTTGTACAACTTCTGATTTGTGATAGATGTGGATTCGATAAACAATTTCTAATATATTTTGTACAATGATTTTTAAATGAAGCAAACATTGAAAATTTTCGATACGACATGCATATAGCACAATTCCATAACACTTCACTACTATGAAAAATTTGATATAATTTTAAATCAGAAGAAAAGTTTATGAACACTTTTCATAAAACAATAGTTCATTTTATAAGCAAATTCGTCAAAGTAATTAAAGTGGTGTTGAAATAAAAGGAACATAAAATCTTCAATATGAGTTTAATTGAACTCTCTAATAAAATTATTTATCGAGATGCATCATTTATTGTTGTTTGTCTTGGTTCAAGTTGGATGTTAATACGTTTGATGTTAACGATATTGGCCTAGTTTATCTACGATTGACTTATCCGCCTTTCATTTCATTTAATCACTGACGCCTTTCATTTCATCTAATCACTGAATTCAAATTACTAAAATCTAAACTGTAAGTCGATTCGTTTATGTTATATTAAATCGGATCCATAACCAACACCATGTTCTAGTGGTCCTTTTATAAGAGCCTGGTCCAAATCGTACATTGATACGGTCAGTATTAACGATTTGGCTATAGTAAAGTTTTTGGTAGTAACCAAATAGTTATCGGCCGTTCCTATTAAGAAATCACTGGAATTCAATTAACCTACACCATGTCCTTATGGCCCAACATACGTTGAAGTTCAATTGAATAATCAAGGCCACAATTTATTTTGCTGTATTTAAGATTGTGTAACTGCATCTAAATTTAGACGAAAATTCCTCTCAAGGGTGTGAACAATAGCAACAACTTTTTATTGTTGTAAAACAATAACTACCTATTTTCGTTTCTCTGTAGAGCGAAAATAAACCAAATCTTTAAGACACGTGATTTTAATTTTCATTCATTTCATTGTTGTGAAAAATTACAACAACTCATTATTTCGTTTCTTTTATAATTGTTTCAAATACGAATAAGAGACGTCATACAAATTCAAATGTTCATACAACATAATCGAGATGTAAACGAAAACGTTTTGGTAAATATAGATTTTCCCGAAAAACTTGTAATTACCTCATAATAGGATATGTTGTATAGTGGCTTTTATTGAGTTCCAATTTTACATTTTTCCTCACCCTAAGGTGGACGGCGAAGACGTTTAGTCCTCTAGTTTGAAATTATCCGGTTGCGACCAGCTCAGTAACTAGAAAACTGGACAACGATAAGTTCAACCCATACTGATGTGATAAAGGTTAATCATCTGGTGAAGCTCTGTTCTTTCCCAGCAATATCTAACACACGCAGAGCGTTTCGTCGAATTCATATTTCGAATTCAGTGATTGAATGAGATAAGGTATCTATCTTTTAAACATAAAGTAATTTATAAAATCAACACAAACCGCGATAAATGATTCATTTCGGTAAATAACTTAATAAGAACGATAAAATTAACTCAAATTGAAGATTTTATGTTTTTCTTATTTCAATACGAATTTAATAGTTTATCGAATGAATTGTTGTTTTTGTACACAATTTTCTTCGCACTTTAAATTATATATTCAACACAAAAAAATTTTTCATCGTAACGAAGTATTTTGAGATTGTGCTACATGCATGTCTGATCGAAAATTTTCACGGTTTTCTTCTTTCTGCAGAACATTTTACAAATTATGTACAAAAGCTACTGTAATCGATAAAAAACCTACCATTAACAGAATCACAAATTAATTGGTCGGTAGAGTGCAAATAAGTTGATAACGAAAGTGTTGAATCGGCTAATTGATGAATTTAATGAGATTGATGACATGAAGAAAGAAAATTAAGATTTAGTAACATCTTTATATAATTTAAAAAAATAATCGAACACAGATACAAAATATTTTATTATTGTTTCTAAATCTAACATCTTGCCTAGTAAACCACAAAGAACAGATAGTGTTAAAAATTTAGGGCGAAATGGATTATTATTTATATAAATTAGGAAAGATTTTTGGTTTATTTAAAGATCTTTTTTCTAGTCTAAATTCTAGATATTAAAGATTAAAACTCTTTAATGAGCCAAAATTATCATCTAATGCTATGAAAATTGTCATAGGAAGACGCTTGAATCCAAAACACATAAATAACGAAGTTGTCATTGAAAACAGTCACGTTACAAACGTCATATTCCGTTCACAGATACACTTTCCAATAGTCGATACTAAAACAAATTTGTTCAAAGAAAAAGAAAAGCTTTTGGTCGAGACGGTCATGTTTTACGATTTACAATTTACTTTGATGATTTCGAGACAAATAATCCTCTAGGAAGTCGTTCCGGTTTACAATAAGAAGGAGCAGTTCTGTAACAGCTCCAAATTTATCCATTAATTATTCGTGTTCAGCGATGCAGCTCATTTTTGGCTGAATGGATGTCAACAATCAAAATTTACGAAACAGAAGAGATTCAATGCATTCTGAAAAATCCACTGTTTGCTGCGGTTTTTAGGTAGGTGGCATCATGGCGTAAGATCGCATTGCTTTAAAAATGGGGAAGGACAGCGTGTAAATGTCAATGGCGCATATATGTTACACATACTGCTAAGTGTAATTTTTAAATTATGTTTTAAGTATGTATAACAGAACAATATTTCATCCTACAGTGTACTTAGACTTGCAGCAACGCACAACTCCTTTAGTCGGTAATAAAATTGTTATACGTCATATTTGTATCGGATAGAGTTAGTATTGGATAGATTTTCAATTAAAATCGATTTTATGGCAAATTATCATGAATCGAGAATCATTAGTGTAGTTGCCAAACAAATAAATTATACTCGAAGTGGGTGATATAAATCTAATTAAATCAATTACCGAGTGACTTTGATTTGTAATTCAAAGTGTGAACAAATACTTAAGAGTGTGTACCAGTAATTGATTGTGGCTTTATATACCATAGTGTAACAGGGCTGTTTAAACCCAGTGAGGACACAAGCTGTCAACAATTGTTGTATTGCGCTTTCCAAGGTAAATTATATGAAAGTGAAACGATTAATTTTTATTAAAGCTTTCCGATTTCCTTTGTGCGATACAATTTTAGAAACGGGGGAAAAGACAAGAAAATGGTGGGAATACAAAATGTTTCTTGGTCAGCTAAATTTAATTTGTTAATTACATTACAACTTGTATGAGTAGCCTAAAAATTCGAGATTAAATCTACTGCATTGAAGAAATTAAATCAATTTGACCAAATATGGAAATAAAAAAAAACAATTTGTTAATAAAATTAATATAATAATAATAAACTTGAAACATTAAAATTTATAATTGTATTTTTATATTTAAATTACAAATAAATTACATATATCGTCGCATCCAAATAAAAGTGTTACATTATTTTGCAAATCGTCATTTGTCAGGAGAGACGATTAAAGTTTTCAATTTTATATTGGTAAATATTTTTTTTAAATTAAATTATTTGAACACTTTATGAATTAAAATTATTTATATATTATTTATTTATAATAGCCAATGGATTTTAATTAGAGTTTTTATTTAAGAAAATTATATTTTTGGAAAATGAATTATTATTCTACGGAAAATTGAAATCAATCACTATGACAAACTATATTTGTAATACACTCGCATGTTAAAAAGTATGTATAAAAATGTTATATAATATTAAGAAAGAAAGTAAATAGGAGATGAATAAAATTTATCTTAAATAAAGTATTAAATAATTATATTGATGTTCAAATCACAAAATATTATATCACATTTCAGTTCGTTATATTAAATAAACAATAAAATTAAAATTAAATATCTATCAGCGAGATCCCAAAATTGTGTGATATAAAGATCTAATCAAAAGTTGCACTGCCTGGGAAGATTCTTTTAAACGATTCAGGATACAATCGGACATTTCTTTACAACCAAAACGATATATCAACGAGCTGGAAAATACTGATTATAATGAAAGGTACCTCAGTGAACCAAACAATATGGCTAGCTCCGCAATTAATAAAGAATATCCGTTATCAGCCCTACAAAATACAACTTCTAGTCCTCATAAATTAAGACAGCCTGAGGTGTCAGCTGGTAATGCTAAATATGCTTTGGGAAATAACCCAATATGTGTTAATTGCTCAAACATAGGACATGTATTTATGGACTGTCCGATTTCTCCAACAGAAATTTTCTGTTACCGATGTGGGTTAAAAGGGACTATAACTCCTAAATGCAAGCGATGCTCGGAAAACTCATCAAGGGGTCAACGGAGATTTGGGAACCAGAGGCCCCTGATAACCAATGCACCGAGAATTCAGTACGAGGATGTTGCAAGCAACACAGATCCAGAGCTTCTACGACCATACATGCCAACTGTCAGTTTATCCAAGCGGATAATCTAAATATGCTACCCTCAGATATCTCGTCTAATTCTAACTCACCTTTGTATTACAGTGACTATACACTACCTAAACTAACAACTGAAACTAATACTGCCCCTCATGATCAGTCCAACTATTTAAAATCTAACCCGGTTAAAAATAACTATTGGAAAAATGAAAAGGATAGAATGCAACGGTCTAAAATGTATTGGGAGAGAAGAAAAATTATGAGAAACGAAATTGTTTCATCAATATGTTGTTCCAAATCAGGTGACCTACGTCCGTATGCAACAGTGTTAATAAACAATGTATCATTTAATGGTTTGTTAGATAGTGGAGCAAGCATTAGTGTACTGGGACGAGGATCTGAAAGCTTCATAACTGACCCAACTATCAAATTTCATAATTTTCCTTCTACAATTAAAACTGCGAGTGGTCAATGCCAACGTGTATTCGGATAAATTAATGCTATCATCTCTTTCGATAATAAATCGGATATTATGAAGTTATATATCGTTCCATCACTAGAACAATCTCTTTATCTCGGGATTGACTTTCGGAATCGATTTAGCATAATCCCCAAAATCTCTTCCTAGGAAATGGAACACAAAATTCCCGACATCACGGCGACAACGTTATTTCATGAACTAACTAGTGATGAGCGTCAATATTTAAATTCAATTGTCGAAAAATTTCCTTCTAGTGGTAAACTCGGACTTGGAAAAACGTCTCTTGTTTCTCATACTATTGATGTTGGAACTGCAAAACCCATCAAACAAAGATACTATGCCGTATCTCCAGCAGTCCAAAAATTGATGTATGAAGAGCTTCAACGAATGTTGTCGTTGAGAGTCATAGAGGAATCCCAAAGTTCATGGTGTTCTCCAATAACTTTAGTCCGGAAAAGTAATGGTAAGTTACGTTCATGTTTGGATGCCCGTGAATTGAACAATGTGACCGTCAAGGATGCGTATCCGCTTCCTCTTGTCAATGGTTTGTTGGGTCGTTTGGATCAAACTAGATATATATCTACAATTGATCTTAAAGATGCCTTTTGGCAGATCTCACTCGACCCACAATCACGTGACAAGACAGCCTTTACAATTCCTGGGCGGCCATTGTATCAATTCCGGGTCATGCCTTTCGGCTTATGCAATGCGCCACAAACACTATGCCGGCTGACGCATCGTGTGATTCCCCACAGATTGCATGATAAAGTGTTTGTATATTTGGGCGATCTCTTAATTACATCCGATGCTTTGTCTGAACACTTTTCGCTACTAGAAGAAGTCGCTGATTTGTTGAAAGCAGCTGGTTTGACTATAAATATAGACAAAAGTCAATTCGTGCTTAAACAGGTAAACTATTTATGTTATATTGTCGGCGATGGTTACCTTCGCACAAATCCTGACAAGTGCAAAGCTATTGTGGAATTTCCAATACCTAAAACCACCAAACAAATTCGGCGTTTTCTGGGTATATGTGGATGGTATAGGAGGTTTATAAGAAATTTCGCAACCTTATCTGCTCCTCTTACTGATTTGTTAAAAAAGAACCGCAAGCTTCAATGGAATACTCAGGCACAAGCTGCTTTTGAATCATTAAAAAACGCGTTAGTATCCTCACCTGTTTTGGTTAACCCAGATTTTTCTAAGCGCTTCTACATTCAGTGGGACGCTAGTAGTACTGGTGTGGGAAGCGTTCTTTTTCAGAGAAGTGATGATGGTGCAAAAAATCCAATCGCGTTCATGTCACAGAAATTAAATGCCGCACAGCGTAACTATTCTGTTACGGAGCTTGAATGTTTAGCCGCTGTGGTAAGTTTGAAACATTTTCGTGCATACGTCGAGGGACTTCCTTTCACCCTGATTACTGACCATTCCAGCTTGAGGTGGCTAATGTCTCAAAAATGCTTATCTGGACGGTTGGCACGATGGAGCATGAAGCTTCAAGGCTTTGACTTTGAAATCGAATATTGTGAAGGAAGCAAAAATGTGGTACCTGACGCTTTGTCTCGTCAACACTCTGTTGAAATAAATAATGTAAATGTTCTCTCTACGTTGGACTGTGATCTAAAACCATTACACGTTGATCTAGAGAACTCGGCTTTTCAAACTTCTACCTATGTCGACTTGATTGAGACTGCTACTAAGTTGCCAAGTTCTAATTTAGTCGTCCGGGATGGAAAGTTATTTATCAATACATCACCAGGATTTGAATACGACGACTCAAGACATCCAGAGTGGAAGTTAGTAATTCCTTCAGAACTAACGTCTGGTCTCATTCTTCAGTCTCACAATGCCCCTGGTTCGTCGCATTTGGGAATATCGAAGACACTCGAGCGCTTAAAAAGACATTACTATTGGTCTAACATGTACTATGACGTAAAAACACATGTTCTTCAGTGTACTACATGTAAAACTTGCAAAAGTCCGAACGCTATTTTACGACCTCCTATGGGTAAACAAATCGTTGAGTTTCGGCCATGGCAAAGAATTTACGTGGATTTCTTTGTTCCATATCCACGGTCAAAAAGAGATAATACGCATATTCTAGTTGTGTTGGATCATTATTCTCGTTTTGTTATCGTTAGGGCTATACGACAAGCCTCTGCTAATATTTTAGTTGAATGTTTAGATCGCGAAGTTTTCTGTGTGTATGGTGTGCCTGAAAGTTTAGTTTCGGATAACGGGCGACAATTTGAATCCAATTTATTAAAAGAACTGTTGGATAAATACGGAGTTAAACATATGTTTACGCCAAAATATTTTCCACAATCTAACACCTCGGAAAGGGTAAATCGATCTATATTGGCGGCAATTCGCTCTTACGTAGGGGATAATCATCGAAATTGGGACGTGCATTTAAATGAAATTTCCTCACCCCTTTGTAATGTTGCCCACAATTCCACTGGATTTACCCCACATTATTTGGTTCTCGGGCAACATTTTTTATCCCACGGATCTAACTATACTTTACTGCGGGAGTTAGAACAACTCAGTTTTAATAGCCTGCCACTCCACTGTAAATGTGATATACTAACAAACGTTCAAAAATCGGTTTTACTGCATTTAAAAACGGCGTATGACCGCAGTGCTAAACGGTATAATCTACGAAGAAGCAATCGTGTTTTTAATATAGGTCAAAATTCTTCGTTCGAAATTTTAAGTTGCGTGACGCTATTACAAAATATTCCTCTTAATAAGCTCCTAAGTTCATCGAAGCCTATATAAGTAAACCAATAGAGAGCGTAGGTTATGAATTAAAAGATGTAAACGGTAAGGTACCAGGAATTTATCACTCGCAAGACATTCGAACTTAACCTTATAATACTGCTCATTATATTGTTTTTCGGTTTTCTTGAGCTTTTCGGTAGTGAACACTCCATGTCTACAATTGGATTACTCTTTTCAATTTGAGTTTTCTTGCCCGGCTAATGAGACATCTCTTGGGTATGGGTCGTCCCCACGATTTGTACCGATGATTGTGGTTCTCGATACATTATGTCAAAATTTCAAATTTATGTTTTTTTTTCTAATTTATGTTTTTTTTTCTCTACGGATTTTGGGAAGTTTTTTTTTTGTGAATTTAGTTAATTAAATTGATAATGAAGTGCTAGTGAGGCAAGAAAATAAGAATGGTGCTCCGTAAGTACCTGTTACGTTGTTAATCAGTTTTCTTATCCTTTCACTAAATCCTGTTTCCCTAGCGTTCTTTCAAGAATTACTATACGTCTTTAGGATTTCCCACTCCCGATTCCCTGAGTTTTAGCCGGCTCAATTTGACCACTCCCAAAGTGTTAGTAAGTATCTGATAACGGTCGTGTTTAAAGTAACATGCTCCTGCATGCACATTTATTACCGAACCGTAACAAGTGATCCGTTTTGGAGTTATCCCTTCCGAAACGTATTTAGGTATAATTTGAAGTTTAGTCGATATTTTGTTTTGATCTTCTTGTGAACATTTATTAAATTCTTTAATATTTTTGAACGAGAAATTGTTTAACTTTCTTTTCAATATTTTTTTCCTTGGACCTCATTTTTCTTCTTCGTTCAGAACTTTTGACAAAGTAAATTTTTTCAAAATGGAACGTGGTGTTTCAGACTGACTAAACTTTAATGATTTTTTAGGTATGTTTAACTGAAACTTTTAAAATAAATATGTATTACGTTGATGAATTTCGTTTAAGAATCGTAAACATTTTGTAGGTAACCTTCCTAAGTGGGTTGCATTCCGACACCTTCTCTTTATTATTGCAAAAAAATTTTCAACGGGACTGTTACTTAACCTTTTTTCCTGGTTTAAAATAAGTGACCACATACATATATATGTCATATATTTTTTACAAAACTTTTCGATAAAAGCAGGATTATAAAACATATTGACTGGATGATTCATATCTTCTAAATCTTTGTTTTGCTGAATTGCATTTTTTAAGATTTGTTCAAAATCTATATAATATGAACTTTGATCATAAATTATCTTGTTCTGTATCTCCATATTCTCATTCATTTCATCTGCAATGAAACTTTGATTGCATATATTTACTTCATTTGGCATATCATTAAATTATGATCAATTACGATCAAATTTCAAAATATATTTTAAAGCTTCTGCACTACTTTCAGTAGATCTTTTAGAAGTAAATAAAATTGCTAAATTCTCAAAAATGTTTTTAATATCATCGTAATTTTTTCATCAAATAAAATGATGCTATTATTTCTTTTATATATTTGGAAACTTTAAAGTTTAAGGGAAAATATTGATTAATGTCACACAACATAATTTTCATAAGATGTGAACAACAAAGCTGAACTTTGGTATGCTTTTGAGAAAATAAAATTTGTTTGTTTGTTAAAATTGCATTGTGACTGGTTTGTAAGTATTGAACGATATTCAGATTATTAAAAGAATCTAGTACAGAATTAATTTGAGCAAAGCTAAAATCCGCTACTATGGTATCAAATATAGGCCATATTGACGTTTGTCGATTTAAAAAAAATTTAAATGTTCGAAACCAATGTCCTATGGATTCTAGATTGTGACTTGCACTTACAAAATCAGTTACAGGATAAGGATCCATCGAATCATTTTTATACAGTTGAATTGGAATAACAAGAGCATAATATAATATTTTATTGAATTCTTTATCAAGTGGACGAACTAGACCACCAGTGGCATCTATATAAGCAATTAATTTATGACCGCTAATTGATTTACAAGCTTTTATAACCTCATACTGAGTTTTACTAAACGTAATAGTAAAAAATGGAACAATAGATAATCTTTGAATAAATTGGGTGAAAGGATTTTGTCTTTGTTTTTTCACCTCTATATAAATATCTAAAATGTCATCTGAGTGGTGGTGTTGTTGTCTCAAAGCTTCAGATTTGATTTTTCCTAGGACATCGTATGTTTTTGACTTTATTAAAGTTTTATTTTTTATAATAAAATCTGAGTCTTCGTGAGATAAAAGTTCTTCTTTAATATTTTCCACCGTTTTATTTAATAAAATTTTTCTTAAATTATTGTGATTATGCAGACGAACAGGCAAACATTTAACAAATGGATGAACAATTGCACTATTGGAATAAAATATTTTAAAACTATTTTGCTCTACATTTTTATTTGAGAGTCTATATTTTCTACAACTGACTTTTTCTGTTTTATGAGAGCAATATCCACGTACCGATATCGAGGTTTTATTTATATCATAACCTTTAATGCTTATTGCACAGCCAGTTAATCGAGTGAGTAGTTCCGAAATAATGGAAGAATACTTGTTTGATATAAAAATGATATTTTGTTTATCAAATATAGTATCCCAAGTTGAAGATGGTAATTCTCGAAACGAAATTTCATTTCCAGAAAACTAGAACCACTCCATTCTTTGTTTTCGTCTAAAGTTAATTTTTTGATAACCTTTTATCATGAATGATATTCCCTGTTATATCAACATTTATTTGGGATAAATTCGATTTGCTTTTTCTTAAAGCTTCATTTGAATGAATGATTTCAGCTGGATTGCAAGAACTTTCTGGGTTTAAATCACCATGAAAATTAGTTAATTCTAATAAAATGTTGAGATCACTGCCATTAATTTGGTTTGAATTTAAATCCTTATCACTTTGAATTTGATAAGATAAATTTTCGATTTTGTTTTTTATACCATTATCAATATCAGTTTTAAACTTCTTATTGTTTATGTATAAGTAATTTAATTTGCGTCGCATACGTTTATTATTTTTAAAACTTACTTCTTTACTTCAAATAACGCTTACCAGTTTATTATTATTATAATCTACACTCAATTTTACATCATTTGCACTATGAACATTTCTTATAATGATTTTTTTGATTATTTCTACATTATCATTACTAAATAAAAAATTATAAAACGGTATTTTAATTTATTTTAAATCAAAATTAACAATTGTAACGCTTCTTCGTGGTTAAATGATGCACATGCTTGAGTATCTGTATCCAGAGAGCTCTAGGCTGGTAGGATTCGTAAGAAATTAGTCACCACTTTACGCATTACAAAAAAACATTCATGTGCAATAAAAAAAAATCCGGTTGACCATTGCAACCTCACCGGCCGACCCAGTCATGTTAACTGCCTCTGAAAAAAAAAAGACTTAAGCCACAATGTTAAATTTAAAGGTCTTTTATTTTAAAGAATTTATCAAATGGTTAAACAATATCCAATAAGTAATAACTTAATGATAATACAAAAAAAAATATCTATGACAATCTAAGCAAAATTTGAATGAATACCAAAACTTTCTATCACTAACACACTTGTAATATATTATAAATAATAAATTAATTTAATAAAGATAATATATACATATCTACGTGTGTATGTATTTATGGCACATAATTTCGTTTTGGTGAAATAAGAAAAAATAACAACAAAAAAAATCACATATCCACGACTCCAGAGCGCTCAGGGTTGCGGTGCATCGGACAAAAACTCATCCGTTAAATTGCTAAAAAAAAATTAAAGCTTTCTAATCACACCAAACAGTGAAATGAGGCACCATAAAGTTTTTTTTCTTTTTCAAGTCAAACTAAATTGTGGTAAATTTTGGTTTTTCTTTTACTTTAGTTAACTAACACAGACTCTATGGCATAGCTATGGCCATTTTTATATAATAAAAAAAATCAAAAGAAACAAAAATATATATGCCTGCAGTATACATTTTAACACTAATTATGGCACTAAATTTAGTTCATATTGCATAACCGGAAGTATATTATCACTTAGATAACATTTAAACTACATATGAAGAAATTGGCTCAAATATGTAGGTAGTAACGATTCCCCGGTATCCGATTAGATTCTAATCGCTGGTATCCGATTAGATTCTAATAGCTCCAACATTATCATCTACGCCACTTATCCTTTTGTACTAGTTTGTGGGAAAACTTCTATCGTCTTAAAAGTATGCATGCAAAGCACCCAAATTTTTACAGCCGGCCGTTAGCTGAACAGTGAGGCCCAGCCTCACCCCACAAATATATAATGTGTTTTTTCCCTTGGTTGTTCTTGGTTTCCAATTGCAACAAAAAAACTATAGTGCAAACAACCGGCTAGGGAACTAAGAAGAAAACAACAAGACAATTGATAAATATGAATTTAAGTTCGACTATAAATATCTTACAGAAATATAACATAAGTATTTACCTTGATCTCAGTATAAAAGGTCCAAAAAGTTATTGATCCAAATAATGCCGTCAGACGCTATTTAATACCAAAATAGTGGGCGATGGTGATCATTTGCAAGTCACTCAAGAAAAGAATGCGATTTTGTCTTTCCGACAGGTATTCGATTTATTCATTATGCATAAGGTGTGGTGGGAGGAAAAAACCGGATACGAAATTACACGATTAAATCAAGCGGATGAATCACACTGATGAATTCCCCACAACTAACAAGTAACAATTAGACAATTTCTGATGATTTTTGGAATTTGTTTGAAATTCATTCCTCTACATTTAAGAGTTAATTAAATCGAATTCGAACTTATATGTGAAAAAAAATAATAACATCTCTCCAATGTTACACAATGTAACGGTAAAATATACAAGTATACACTTATACAAAAGATTGAAAAATAAAAAAACAAATATCAGAAACTACATATGAATATATGTATTTCAATTAACACTATATTGTTTTAATAAAATTCTAATAAACTCAAATTCTACATTTCACAAAAAATTATTTTCTTAAAATGTTCAAAAATAATCTCAACTACCTATATGACGTTGCACAGTTCACTTTTTGTAGAAACAACACAATATTACGGTTTATTAAGAAACTATCCAAATTTTTCAAAGAAATTATCGTTAAGAACAAACACAATCCCAAAAATAAAGTTTAGTCGTACATTTAACCAAACACAGATTTAATTAAATACTTTATTCACAAAGACTAAATCACTTTCGTCACCTATTTTCAACAATATTCAGGAAAAAAACTATTTAATAGGAAAAAACATAGATTTTATACTTTTTTAAACCAAAAAATGAAAAAGATTTTTTTAAAAAATTAGATCATTTTTCCAAATTATAAAATTTAAACAAAAAAAATATTTTTTAAAACGATAAAATAGATAAAAAACAATATAAAAGAAATATGAAGTACCCTGTTAATTAATAGCAAATAAAGTACTGATATGAGATGTGTCGGCCCGTGTGTTTTGCACTCCAGAAGAGGGTCATAGATGTGTTCATACACTTTATTTCCATTTGACAAGCAACTTTGAAATAACAGAAAGAAACATATCAAACTATCTTTACCCTATTGCCTACAAGGACTTTCAAGAGTAGTGCTCGTTAATTGATATCTAGTACGACTTCAAGGGACTATAACAGACAAACGGCTAATAGAATTTTCTTTAAATTTTGCCAAATAAACGATAATCCTGTTTAAATTTTTTAATTTTATATTTGCACTTTGTATATGGTATTATTGCATTCATTTTAAATTGTGATTCTTCAAAAAATCAGTTTTCTATCTTGATATAGTTTTTATTTCAAGCTAGTTTTATTTATATATATATCAGTGTTACCATATTCTACTATAATGATATTCCGGAATTTTTTTTCTGGCTAATTTCACAGAGGTAAAAAAGTAAGAAAAACCGAATACGAGTTGAATTGTTTCTTCTGAGGTTTGCAGTTATAAACTTTCAGAAGAAATCTTACACTTGATAAAGTTAAATAAAAAAATGGAAAAAATAAAAAATGTTCGCACAAAAAATTGAATTCCAATATTTTATTTTTTTTAATTCACAAATTATTAGAAAATATTTAACAATGTTTTAATTAATTTGTTATATAATTTAATCACCTTTATTATAATTATTAAATCGCCAAATACCTTTTGAGTTAATATATATAAAATCGCTTGGTAATCGTCCGATGTTATCGCTTTGGATGTCGCCAAAAAAAGAGAAAGATTATTATTGTTATACATCCAATGTCACGAATTTCTAGATTTTTCCCCTTAGAGAAGTTCGATCTTTACGTGAGCGTTTAAGTCACGGCTTATTTTTAGCCCGTATCTTATCCGATTAAGGTATAGAACGAACTCACCTATTTCAAAGAAAAATCTATTACATTATAATTTCGCGTTGCGCCTAAATGTAGGTTGCCTATGTTAGACATTAATTATGAGAGAAATTCTTAAAGTGTTATTTTGTAAACAAAAACAAACAAAACTAAAATTAATAGTGTATAGTAAATTACATGCGCGTAGTTTTGCGGTTTCTGGCGATTAGTATAAAACGCAGGCGCACATTGAACAAAAAGATAAGTGTTGTTATTTTATATAATTGAAAAAATCTTAATTAATTAATTTGTATTTTTTAGGTTGTCGTCTTAAACACGAGTATATTGAAAACCTGCTGTTAGACTGGTTGGGAAGAAAAATTTTACTTGCACCGACAGTTGGGTTTACCATTTTCGTCAAAGACATAATATAGTGGTTGGAAAAATTTCGGGAGAAGCAGTTGATGTTTCAAAAACTGATTGCGAAAATTGGCTAAAAAATATGTTTCTATAAATAAGCGAAGGATACGAAGATTCCGAAATATTTAACGCCGATGAGACCGGATTATTTTTTAAACTTACTCCACAAAACACACTTAAATCTAAGGGTGAAAAGGCAATGTTAATATTCACTGTTCCACCCATGTCGGCCATTCCTCTAAGGAAATCATTGAAATCAGAATACCAAAATCGAAAATGTGAGTCGTATCAATCTTAAACATAGTCTATGTGATTAGTATGTGTGCGTACCAATTTTGATTGGCTTTTATTGAGATCACAATTTTTCTCCACCCTAACAGGGTGGGAGATGGAGGATTCTACTCTTCTATTGGAAACTATCCTGTTGTGCCCAGCTAGATGACTGGTCAAAGTTAAGTCCAACCCATACTGATGTGATTAAAGTTCGTCTTCAGCTCTGTATTCTCTCAGCAGTATCCAGGCCTAACACAGATCGTCTTGTCTAGGACTTTTAGTCCTAATTATCAACTGATTATATCGCATATTTTAAATACAGTGATAGAATGAGATGATATGCGCATAAGGCGATCGTATATGAACTATGTCAATGTAATCCGAAATTTTTAACATGTTGGTGTTGTGGTAAGGTGATGTTATTAAGTCTCACTGGTGGGCAGGTTTGTTTGCGTGTAATGCTGATATACTCTCGTTCAGTTTAATCCAGTTTTTAATTTCATTGAAAAATTTATGCAGTTCTGATGATGCTTTTCTAGTATTTTGATGCATAGCAAGGAATCCTATATCAATTATATTCTTTTTTCGGCAAGAATCAAACTCGTGGCCGCGGCGTGATGAGAAATTCTTTTAACCATTAAGCAAAGCGAAAATAAAAGCAAAAGCGGAAGTATCAAATTTATGAAATGAATTAAAACATTATAAATTTAGTTTTAAATATTTATTTATTTTAATAATTTGATTTATTTGTAAAAATAATAAACATTTATTTTTTTTACTTAATTTTATTTATATTATTACTAATATTATTAACTACTATTAAATATATATAAAAAATCTCTTAAATTAAATTATTAAAAACTATTTCAATGAAACAAAACAATATAATTCTTAAAAAACTAAACAAATCTTATTTTTGAAGCCTTTCAATTAAATCGTTGACAGAAGTATTGGAAATATCGTACTTTGTTGTAATATTAAAAAAATACTTTTGAATGAACATCCAAACGGCTATGGATTGGAATGGAAATTTCAAATTAAAAAAACGTGTGATTGCAAAAATTACTTCGATTCCTCGAAGCACAGAATACATTTTGTATTTAATTCCATCAAAATACACAACAATTTGAGTTGGAATTGGCAAAGTCCCGGTGACAAGAAGCAATGGCTGGATGGAATTTTGCTTCTTCAACTGGTACATCAGTTTTTCCTCTACTTTCTTGGATGTAGCACCAACCAGGATGAAACTTTTTTGAACATCTTGGGGGCTGAATGTTATTTGTATCATTTTATTGTTTTTGATCCTCACCTCCCTCTCTGTTGAACCAAAAATGTGGTGTATAAGATGAAATAAAGTAGCTGCCAAACCATCTAGAAAAATTAAGAAAATGGATTTTCATGTTATAATAAGAAATAATTGATATATATATATATATATATATATATATATATATATATATATATATATATATATATATATATATATATATATATATATATATAAATATCTATAATGCATAATATCTGCCAAGATTATACTTACTTTCATTATAATTTTCGCGGCATTTAAGTGTTGATAATAAATTCTGGTCCGCTACTCCATTAACTTGTTCTTCGAGTATCGGGATGATTTTGTCCAAAAATGGCGAAAACTTGATGTTCATGCAGCACACGTTTGGATATTGTCTTCGAAAATCAATTTGAATCTTGAGAAATAAAAATATGTATTATGCATAACAATTATTTACCACCAAACAATAACTTACCAATTTATAACCTAACGGTTTCTGATATTGCGGCCATTTTGCAAATATTTCTTCTATCGTAGCACCTGAGTCAATATGTGTTTTCCTGAGTTGATGTGTAATGCCCCAATGGTACTCAATTTCCGACCAACTGCAGTTGTCGGTAACCAAGGCGTTGATACTTCTTTTGCAGTCATCTGGACTACCTGTCAAAGAGAAAACGAAACAAACTGTGGATTTATTAAATTTTTAAATTATTGTATATTTTATTAAATACCTATTGAACTGTTTATAAGTTGCTCTAGTTCTGGGTAACTTGGCTTAATTGGCAATATACCAACTTTCCTTAACATCTTTATTTGGTTGTAATATTTTTCGTATACTTTTCCCTTTGGTGACTTCCCTTTTGATTTGTAATAGTTTGTTACCTATAAAAGCATATTTAATAATTTAATTTTATAATATTTAAAATTGTTTTCGAATTGGTAATTACCTTACTTTCCGTTGGAAAAGTCTCAACTATTTTATCGGCGATTATATTACCAAGTTCATAAGTCATTTGAATTTCGCTATTTATAATTCCGATAGCGATGATGTCAACTAACTTGACACGAAGATCACTTGTTAATTTGTTCGAAATTTTATAATAATTTCGAATGAATATTCCGTCCACTGAATTATTTAAAATATCGTCTAAATCAAATGGTTTTTGACTTGCCGGTGTTTCCTGTAAAAATTGAGCGGCCGAACTTTGGTTACCTGGGTTTGAGTTGCTGCCCGTTGTCGTTGTGTTGGAAAGAGATTCCAACCAAAGTTTATGATGCATGGTGAACTTAATTTGGACCCCTAACTTGAAATGATTCATAAAAGTTTTTTGGTATTCCCCAAGATACCTAAACGCTTGAATGTCCATGCCCAGTTCTGAAATAAATATAATTTAATTTTATGTGTTCAGCAATTTATGCCAAGATATGCTTACCAATACATTTCGGATACATTTCGTGTAAGTTCCAAGAATATAGCAATGCGTAAAGTTCATTATCCTCTCTATGAGGAACCGATGGCCCTGCTGGTTGTGGTAGTTCTTGTTGCTCTACAAATGGTTCGGTAGTTGAAGTACTAGACCACTGATTTTGATATGTTTCGAATAGTGGGTGATTGTTAAATAAATCTATTTCCATTGATGGTTGTTGAAGAAGTTGATTTGTGGTGTCAGTATTTTTTTCGGCTTGTAAATCCAAATCCATTAATACATGTGATTCTTTATCCATGTTATAAATATATATTTGATTTATTTTATAAAAATAAACTATATTTATCAACCACTTTTACACAATTAAATTTAAAATTAAATAATTTATTTAAATTATTTTTAAAGTTTCATCTATCTACTGAATGAGACAACAAAGATAATTGAGCGAGTTGTTACAAAACGAGAGGTATTAACAATATCCCTCCCACAACAGTTACAACGAAAATATTAGAAAGTGGGAAATTTAAACTTTTCCTTCACCATTCTATGAAGATTATACTAATGAATAATATTTTATTATAATAAAAAATATATATATATCTATATATATATATATATATATATATATATATATATATATATATATATATATATATATATATATATATATATATAAATATATATATATATATATATATATGTATATATATATATATATATATATATATATATATATATATATATATATATATATATATATATATATATATATATATATATATGTGTATAAATTTGGAAATCCCAATTTTTTATTCAATTTTTCTTAAGACGTAGAAAATTGGTTCCTTTTATGAAATTGTACAATGCAATCCATTCCCATCTTTACACAAAGTTTAAGATTTGAGTACTCTATGTACTTTGCAGAAACGACAAAAATGTTAACGAGAAAAAGATTTACTGAAATCATACACATAATTCATTCCCAAATTATCTCCCATTATCAATGAGGATTTGACACATAATTTGTTAAATGTGCTGGAAAATAAATTTTAACAGAAGAAAAAGTGAAATTTTTCCTAAAGACACAATTCGAAAAAATTTCGCTACAATGAAAAAATTTTATGTGTTCAATAAATAATTTAAAGTGAGAAGAAAAGTGTTTACAAAAACCTCAATTCATTTTATATGTAAATTCGTCAAAGTAATTAAAGTCGTATTGAAATAAAATAAACATAAAATCTTCAATTTGAGATTAATTGAACTCTCTTAATAAATTATTTAACCAGATGTATCATTTATCGAAGTTTTTACTAATTTTATAAATTACTTTATGTATAAAAGATAGAAGATTAACGATATTGGCATAGATTATATATGATTGTCTTATCTGCCTATCATCTCATTCAATCAATGAATTCTTAATACTTAAATCTTAGTATAAGTCGTATTGATCTGTATCTTGTAAGACGGTAGTTGTTTTTAAAAGACAATTGGTTTACTAATTGTATTTGCAGACAGATCGCTACAATAGATATTTATATTTAGTCAATCACTTTCGCGCGGCTTAGCTGAGGATGTCGTGGGATTAATACAAAAACAAGAAAAGCCCTAATTGAGTAACTCACTTAAGTTTAGAATAAGTTATGTCCACCATAAGTTATGTACAACTGAATGTCCACATAGTGATGCTTCAACGATGTGATTTAGTTAATCAGGATTAACATGATGACCATTAATAAATTCATAACAACACCAGAAAATCAAAATGAATACTAAATAAGAAAATTATTTCTTATTTAGTAGTCAAAATACTTAAAAAATACCATATGAATCACAAAACTACTATTTATTAATGATTAAAAAATTTATTTTTAAATTCAATAATTAAACGCAATTTAATTTTAATTTGGTTGGACGATTTAACATAATTTCTCAACAAAATATTTAAATTGTTGGATGACTTTCAATTGCACTTTTTCCAACCTTTTTCTCATTTGAATTAAATAGAAGACTTAATTCTTAGAAGGAACATAATATTTCGGTCCTAAGACCATTATCAAATGTTTCACACAATCAGAAACTAAAAAAATATATCATAAAATCATAAATTAAAACATAAATATAATTGATTGATTGATAGGACTGTAGGAACAAGCGCTAGGCAAGATTCCCGGATAACACCGGGCCTATTCCTACAGCCGTTTTCATAAAACGATAGGTAAGGATAGGAAGGTATGTTAGTTAGGAAAGAGCGACCCGGTTACAGACACCATGACAGTCGGTACTAAACTACTTGTAGCAGACAATCACAAGACAATCACAATTCTAATCAACTTGTCTGCAATCGCCAATCAGCATTCTCCACTCCGCAACACCCTTTTAGTTAGTCTCTCAGGAATTTGCAACTTAAATACTTAATTTTATTGTTTATTTCAACTTCCATCCGCACAACTAACCTAATTAAAACATAAGTACAAAACTGAAAGAAAATTTATACTTATAGCTCAGGTATCTGAAACAATTTATATAATATGGTATGATAGTTTAAGCCACCCATTACGATAGTATTACGATAATTCTGTTACATGCTTATAGATTTATTAATATGACATCTGTAAGAATTAATTAACAGTTTAATAAATTAATTTATTATTTTAAATTTATAGCTAATCCGGATGCTTTATTTCGAAGCACCTATCTGCTCTCTTACTATTTATGGCTCCGATATCTGTAAGAATTAATTTTATAAATTAATTTTATTGTTAATTTAAGCCTATAACCAATCTGCAGTGTCCAGCCCACAGCACCTTTCAATTCTTTTACTAGATTAAAAATAATAAAACATTAATACATGAATAAAATTAATAAAATATATTAATTTGTTGCTCAAGGATCTTTAATTTAATTAATTCTTTATTAAAACTTCAGTATCTAATTAAAGTTTAAATACAAAACTCTGAAAAAAAATTATTTACTTATGGCTGAGGAATCTGTAAAAATTAATTTTAATGATATGATATGATGTACTAAGTAACCATAAAACTGATTGTTTAACAAAAAAATAAAATTAAATAAAAATCCTGTAACAAATTAACTTAAATTTATAATAAAATTAATACACTACAACAAAGTTGCACTATGTGTAGTTACGGATTGATCCAATATACATATATCTAATTTAATTTTATTTTATTTATTTTATTTTTATTTTTTAATTTAAAGAAATCAATATGTAGAATCAAATACATTTAGGATTTCAGATAAGAAATTTAAATTTTAAGATTTAATGATAGCAAATTTAACAATTAAGTATATAAATTGACATTTAAAATTAAAAATTTGAGTACCTATATAAAATAAATATTAAAATTTAAAAAATTAAGAATATAAAATTATAATTGTCTGAAGTGCTGTTTTAATTTGATGTTAAACTGTCATTGCTGAACAGGTTAAACCTACTCTCGTCGTTTGTCAATATTTCTTTTGAAAAGGTTTCTTTTTCGATATGCAAAAGCGAGAATCATTTTCTTGCGGCCCCTTTCTTGCAGTTCTCGATGTGGGATTGGTCCTGGACTTATCATTTGTGTGTGGAAGACTATGAGCCATTATTTTGTATGGGTGGTGGGCGGTAGTTAGTGAGCGTTTCACGGGACAGATGGCTTTGTTTTGGTTTTATTGTATGATGGAACTAGAAATGTCCTTACCTATAAATAACAATAATAACCTCTAACAGTCTTACATAGTTAATGTGAAAATGATATATATTCTACTAAAAATTATATTATTTTACTAATCATATAATAGGAAAATGAGGAGGACTGTTGCTTAAGAATGGAATTTGAATAATTGCTGCATATTTTTGGAATATGAGTTTTGAAAAGTCTATTTTGATTATCTGATGAGCAAGATCCAGATTCATGGTATCATTATTGTAATGGTTGGCTGGTACTTAATCTATTATACCATATTAATGAATTAATTGTCTCAGATTCCTGAGCCATTAGTTAATAAATTTTCTTTCAGAGTTTTGTACTTATATTTTAATTAGGTTAGGTATGCAGACCTCAGTTGAAATAAATAATAAAATTAATTAATTAATTAAGAAACAGAGTCCTGAGCGACTAACTAATAAATTTTATTTTAGAATTTTGTTTTAATTTTAATCAAAATGCAGCAGAGCAGATAGGTGTTGCGGACTGGAGAATGCTGATTGCAGATTAGAATTGTTATTGTCTGCCAACAGTAGTTTAGTAACGATTGTAATGTTAAGTAGAGAGAGAAAGTTAATAAACTGGAGGTTTTCACGTGCCGTCATTTTTAGGTTACAACTATTTAGATCGAAAATCTGGAATTATAGGGACGCAACTTTATATTTAGCATATGATTAGAATACCCTATGATAATTAACCTAAATACTCCAGTTTCAACTGAACAAAATACAAATACATATGATGAAATTAGAAATGTCCTTCCTATCCAAATAAAAATAATAACCAATGTTAATGTGAAAATGATATAGATTATACTAACAAATTATATTGTTTTACTAATTATGTAACATTGTAACAAGAACATGGTTCTGCTGAAGATTGTCGAAAAATTTTCTTTCATAGTTCTGTACTTATGTTTTAATTAGGTTAGTTGTGCAGATGGGAGTTGAAATAAATAATAAAATTAATTAATTAAGTTACAGATTCCTGAGCTGCTAACTAATAAATTTATTTTAGAATTTTAATAAAGTTTTAATTTCATTCAAAATACAGCAGAGCAGATAATTGTTTCGGACTGGAGAATGCTGATTGGCGATTGAATACTAGTAGATTAGAATTGTGATTGTCTTGTGATTGAAAAATTGAGCCATTTTGGAACTTAGTATTACATATGAACCATCAATAAAGAAGAAAATATATAAATATTTCAATACTAATGACAAATTGAGACACACTATAAACGAAGAGACATTTTTATTGAAATGCCGCATATATGGTCCAAAGTTTGCAGTTCCAATAAATAAACAACATACTTTAATTCTTGAAATTTCGCCTGAAATTAAGTATACACTGTTAAAGTTTACTGATGATTTTTCAATCAATGAATACAGATTTAATTTACTTAATGAAGTACTCAATTACATGAAAAGTAGTAGAATTCAAAATCACCAAGACAGACTTATAATTAGAAGATATGAATTCGTTAAAATTATTTATACATATTATAAAAAACCCAAAAATAGTCATTCTTAATAGTGACAAAAGTAAAAAAAACGGTTATTATGTTTAAAGATGAGTATGAATGATGTATGAATGTATGAAATGATGTATGAAAGATGTATGAATTATTGTCAGATGGAAGTACTTATTAAAAACTAACTAAAATTCCAAGAAACAGAAAAGAATATGAATATAAAATAAAATTATAACTCGTCCATTGGTTCAAAACTGCATGAACATTTTTTCAAAAGTTCTAAGTGAAAAATGGAATGCTACCACATCGCAAAATATTGATACCGCTACTATGGAATTTTGGAAGTCGGCTTCGATTATTGATCCTTTTAAAAAATCGCTAATTAAGGAAAATTTACATATCTTAAAATATTCATCAATCTCTAACAGTCTCTAATTGGGTCTTACATCAAATTAGAAGACCAAGCAAGAAAAGAAAAGCTCAACGCTCTCCGGAAATGGCTGAAAATTTACCTTCAACTTCAAAAGATGTTTCTAGAAGTCAGATAATATTTAAAAAACAACTGATTTCTGGAGAACAGCCATCTAAACCAAAAGAGAAAGTACCTCCACCAATTAGCATCGTTGGAATATCTAATTATTCCACTATACAATCGATTATGAAATCAGTTACGACAGCTGAGTATAAACTTGTATCTCTAAGCAATGGGGTCTGGAAAATTAATGTGATGGATTCTAACACCTATAGAGCTTTAGCTACGAAGCTAAATTCTGAAGGATATCAGTGGTTTACCTATGAGGACAAGAATAATCGTCCGATAAAGGTTATGGCTAGGGGTCTTCACCCAACCTGCGCAACAGAGGAAATTATTGAAGATCTCAAGCAAAAGGGCCATCAAATAGAAAATGCCGTAAACATCATAAAGAAAGAAAAAATCGAAACCGAACAAGGAGTTCAAATAAAGAAAAGAGGGCTTCCACTATTTATGCTCACTTTTAATAATAAAGAAAAAGTAGAAGATGTTTATAATATCAAGGCAATACTTAACATGAGAGTAAAAATAGAGCCATTGAAAAAAAATAGCGGTCGCATACCGCAGTGCAAAAAATGTCAAGGTTTTAACCATACCCAAAAATATTGCCAAAGAGATGCTAGATGCGTTAGGTGTGCTGGTAAACATCATGCTCAGGTATGCCCGGTTGGTAAAGATGTTCCTGCAAAATGTATTAATTGCTTACAGCCACATCCGGCAAATTATAGGGGATGTGAAATAGCTAAGGAGCTACAAAGATTAAGGGATAAATCACGAAAGCAAAATTCAGTAATACCGGAGAAAACTAATCAACCTTTCACCAAAGCGGAACCAAATGAAACGGGAGAGCGGAAACTTTACTCGCAAGTGGTAATGCCGAAATCTATTATTTCAAGGAGCACTGAGGATACAACCGTGCTTCAAAAGATACTAATAAGCATAGAAGCACTTAACATTAGACTAGCTAAACAAGAGAAATGTTTTGAAGCCCTAAGTAATAGGCTAGACAAGCAAACCTCTCTAAACGAAATGGCATCCATTCTCTATTAAAATGTCTCAAACAGCAATAAATAAAACATTAAGAATAGTAATCTGGAATGCGAACGGGCTAATGCAACATCTTCCAGAACTAGAAATTTTTCTAAATTTCGAGAAAATAGATATTAGCCTAATATCTGAAACCCATTTTACTACAACTTCATATGTCAAATTATATGGATACAGTTGTTACCATGCCATTCATCCAGCAGGAAGAGCAAGAGGAGGATCGTCAGTAGTAATTAAAGAAAACATCAAACATTATATAGATCTTAAAATTGAAGAACAATTTATGCAAGTAGTCACAATAAAAGTATATATAAATAACAACAAAGAATATAGCGTATCGTCAGTTTATAGCCCTCCAAGATTTAATCTACTAAAGGAAGACTATTGCACATTATTTAAAACACTTGGATCTTGTTTCATAATAGGAGGTGATTTTAACCCAAAGAACACATTCTGGGGATCAAGAGTAACCTCTAAAAAAGGAAGAGAGTTGCTTGCAGCAGGACAACAATGCAGCTGCGATTTTCACTCCGGAAATCAACCAACATATTGGCCTACGGATAGAAACAAATTACCCGATCTTATAGACTTCTTTGTCACCAAAGGTATAGACGATAATTACATATACCTAGAAAGCAGCGACGGGATTATGTCAGATCACACACCTGTTATTATGACGATCAGTGCAACGATTGTTAAGAAAACAAGTCCACCATGGCTAACAAACAACAAAACCTGCTGGGGAAAATTTCAGAAACTAATTGAGGATAATATTAATCTCCAAGGGCCAATTACAAATCCGATACAGCTAGAAGAAGAACTAGAACAATTTAACAGCGTCATACAACAAGCGGCGTGGAGTAGTACACCATCAAATACAACAAACACACGCAAGAATGTTATTTATCCCTTGGAAGTTAGGGAATTGGTAGCAGCCAAACGAAAAGCAAAAAAAGCTTGGCAAAGGAATCGAGCGCCTGAATATAAAACTACTCTAAACTTTTTGTCCAACAAACTAAAGCTGCTAATCAAAGAAATAAAAAATGAATCCATTAATAAATACCTAAGCAGCCTGTCTGGGGAAAAAGATACTGAGTACTCTCTTTGGAAAGCAACAAAAATGTTAAAACGACCTAAACTTCAAATGCCTCCAGTTAGAAACGATGATGGAACTTGGGCTATAAGCGCAAAGCAGAAAGTAACATTGTTTGCAACTCATCTTGAAAACACGTTCCAGGCTCTACCTAGACAAACAGTAGGTGAAAACATACCACCAGTACATAAAGTGGACAACTATAATATAGCTGCTGTCACAGTGCAAGAATTAAAAGATGAAATCAAAACTAACCTAAATGCAAAGAAATCTCCAGGATATGACTTAATTACAGGACAAATAATAAAAGCCCTACCTGAAAAAGGAATACGAAAACTACTCCAAATAATTAATGCAGTATTCAGACTTAAACACGTTCCAAATCAATGGAAAGTCGCTGAAGTCATCATGATTCCCAAACCAAACAAACCGTTAAATGACAAAAATTCGTATAGACCGATTTCCTTACTTCCAATAATTTCAAAAATATTCGAGAAATTACTGCTTAAGCGACTCAAACCAATAATTGAAGAAAGAAATCTTATTCCACCTCATCAATTTGGCTTTAGAGAAAATCATTCAACAATCGAGCAAGTGCATCGGATTACAAACATAATTGAAGATGTACTTGAAAAAAAGAAAGTTTGTTCTAGTATTTTTTTGGATGTAGCACAAGCTTTCGATAAAGTTTGGCATAAAGGCTTGGAATACAAATTAAAACGGGATTTACCAAAGCAATTCTATGAAATACTTAAATCTTACATAGCTAACCGGCACTTTCGTGTTAAACTAGATGGTGAATACTCGGAAATGAAGAAAATATCAGCAGGAGTACCACAAGGTAGTGTTCTGGGACCAACTTTATATGTACTATATACCTCTGATCTACCAACGATAGAAGAGACAACTAGAGCAACGTTTGCAGATGACACAGCCATATTAGCAGTTGCTGATAACATAGAAGAATCCACAAGCAAATTGCAAAGAGCGACTAATATGGTTAACAATTGGACGAAAAGGTGGCGAATAAAACTGAATGAAGCAAAATCAGTTCATGTAAATTTCACCAATAAAAAGGTTGATTGTATACCAGTAGAACTAAACTCCCAGCCAATTCCATATGCAAACACAGCAAAATACTTAGGCATGACTCTTGACGCGAAACTAAAATGGAAAGAGCACATGAAAAAGAAAAAAGAAGAATTAAACATTAGATACAGAAAGATGAATTGGCTCTTAGGGAGAAGTTCTGAGCTTACTTTACATAATAAATTGCTACTGTACCGGCAAATTCTTAAGCCTGTATGGACTTACGGTATTCAGCTCTGGGGCTGTACAAAGCAAACAAACGTCAATATCATCCAGTCATTCCAAAGCAAAGTCCTACGTGGAATAGTAAATGCACCGTGGTACGTGAGAAATGACAACATCCATAGAGATTTGAAGATGGATTTCGTTAGCGTAGAAATAAATAAATACGCAAGACAACACATGCAACGGATTAGTCAACATAAAAATGCTGAAATTCGCCGAATGTTGGATGACACAAATCCAGTAAGAAGGCTGCGAAGGAAGAAACCACTTGATCTACTAGATCCAACTTGGATCGGCTAAAAAAATATAATAAAATTATGTAAAAGGCACTAGCCTAAGGGCTATAACCCTTCAATCGTGAATCTAAATAATAATGCAAGATAAATTACTAGATGATTTGTAAATCATTTGTAATAAATAAATAATTTAAAAAAAAAAAAAAAAAAAAAAAAAAAAATCTCTAACAGTAAAATAAAAACACAATTATCAGAATATTTTATCGAGTTATCTCCCCAAAATTTAAATTAAGATGTGTTCCAATTTTGGATCGAAGCGACAGGCAGGTATCCAGAACTAAGCAAACATATATTAATGCTATGATGTATACCAATAGGGAGCTGTGATGTTGAGAGGAGTTAAGTCATTTGCGACATTTTCAATCACCTGAAAAAGCTAGAGTATCTGATTTGATTGTTGTATTTTAATTAATTTCTACTGAAAATTCGTGCATTTTTTAAATTTTCTGTGTATTTTATGTTTTTGACCCGATTTCATCCCGAATTGGACTAAAATATATAAAGGATCCGCCAAATTTTTTTTTTTTTTCTTTTTTTTTTACCGCCCAGGTGGCTCTGTGGTTAAAGCTGTGGCAGTTGGAGCGGGAGGTACCGGGTTCGAATCCCGATAGGGGCAGGATGCAAAAGGGATTTTTCACCATCTGATTACGATCGGTGGTGTTAATGAACACATCTATGCCCCCTGTTGGAGTGCAGAACTGAATGGGCCGACCCATCTTCCATGTCAGTACTATAGGCTGGCATGGAGCTATGCAATGCGCAGATGGTTCTACGAAAATCGGACCTATAGCCATACGTCCTCGATTTGGCCGTTAAGGTGTAAAGAAGGACGTAAATAAGCGAACCGCGAAAGAGCTGGGAGAGCCTTGAGCCCCAAAACAGATAGCATAGAATAAAATATAAAAAAAGAAAACACTTTTTTTTTTGAAAATGCTATAAAAAAAACTACTGAATATTTTCTCAAATTTCTTTTTTTATTTAAAAGTACAATCCTTCCAGTTAATAATGGAAAATAATTTCATTCAAATGGCTGCCTCGGCCACTACACGATCGGTCCAATTTTAAGCACATTATCGATTGTGTGCAGCTGTATTTCACCAATGGCTTCACGAATATTATCCTTTAAAGCGTCAATTGTCTCTGGTTTGTCGGCGTGACACTTATCTTTGAGGGCATCCCCTCAAATAATAGTCCAACGGTGTCAAATCGCAGCTCCGAGGTGGCCAAATGACATCAGCTCTGCGGCTGATTATGCGATCTTCAAAAACAGGGCGCAAAACATCGAGTGTAGTTTCAGCTGTGTGGCACGTAGCGCCGTTCTGTTGAAACCAAATGTTGCCAATATCCTCCTCTTCAAATTTTGTGAACAAAAATTCGATCAACATGGCCCGATAACAATCGCCATTGACTGTAACGGCCACTCTTTGCTCATTTTCGAAGAAAAATGGCCCAATTATGCCTCTGGACCAAAATCCGTACCAAACAGTGACTCGTTTTGGGTGTACCGGCTTTTCAATGTATGCGTGCGGGTTTTCTTGTTTATATACCCGCCAAGATCAAAATGAGCTTCATCCGAAAAGAAGATTTTTTTTCGCACACATTCTGCAACATTACCATGATTTTCAAAGTAATGTCGCAATATTCCCCAGCGTTGTTTAAGCGTTTACACAACCGTATTCGTCCAGCGGAAGGATAAAACTAATTATCTGTCAAATCAGACATGAGCTAAGTGTTACCATTCACGAAATAAGCACAAGTTGAAAAAAAAACTTTAGATGGCGGACCCTTTGGATTGGTTATTGATATTGTTAATGTTACATTTTTTTATATTGTTTGTTTATCTAACATTTTTTAAAAAAAATATGTATAATCGAATTGTAATGTCGTGATAGTATTTTTTTACTAACTGTATTACCACATACAATTTTTTTCATTTTCGGGGATGAAATTCTGGGCTTACATCACAAAGGTGTTTCTTCAAGCAAAATATATCATCCTCATGTAAAAGCAAGATCCATAAATAGATTTTTAAGAAAAAAAATTAAGGATTTATTGATGAAATTATCTGTTGAACAATTTTCAGAGCAGCTATTTCTAACGGATGTGAAGTCATCCCGAAAAACGTCTTTTCATAATATGTCTGCTAAAGATAAAAATATTCACGTGTTTTAACTCACAGCACGAAAAATAAGCAAAACCTGCGTAACACGGATACTCAGCCCGAAAAATTATTGGTTTTAAATAAATAATATGTACATAATAGAAAGTTATTGATTAATTATGTTTATAATAAATAAAAAAATAATGTAAATAATCCTATCGAAAAGTTTTTTATTTGTGCAAAAGTTTTTTAACTTGATTGGTGATAATCATAGAAAAAAAATTAGAAGATATCTTAATGAACTGTATACGTATGTAAGATGTACCCATTTATTAATCGCTATATAAAAATTCACAGACATTGATCTGTACAACGGGAAGCGGTTCGTCAATGGTGAATGCCACATCGTTCTAAAACACTAATCGCTATATCAACGCGATGGCCAGAAGGGTGTTTTACAGGGTGTGGCGTATATGCGATTGGACGTATGTAAGATGTACCCATTTATTAATCGCTGTATAGAAATTCACAGAGATTAATCTGTACAACGGGAAGTGGTTCGTCAATGGTGAATCACAATCACATGATGTCTTGAGACAAATCAGATCAGAGGCGTTGCAATCTAATGATAACGACCCCAACGATTTTATTGATATTGACAAAGAATGGAAGAAGGGATGATTAAGCGACGATAAATATATCCAAAGATTATGCGCCGTCCATTTATGGGAGAATTGTTTAAAAATAAGGATTTGCCAGTATATTTGGATGCTACAGGTAGTTTAATTCGAGTGCCTTTTAAACCGTGCCCAAGTATTCTATATTACGCTGTAGTAGTAGCTGCTAGAACAAGCGATATTTCGTCACCATTTGCTATCACTGATATGGTGAGTTCAAGTCACAATATTGACTCCATTGGAGGCTGGCTTAGATCTTATAAAATATACCTCGAGAGAAATTTAAAAAAATGGCCTATATATAATTCAGTTAAGATTGACTTTTCGTTGGCTGAATTGAATTCAGTACTAAATTCATTTAACAATTTGGATATTATTCAGTATCTAACAACTACTCATAATTAGGTAAATAATATTTCTTCTTACAAAACCAGAGAGTCAATAGTAAAAGTATTTTTATGTTGCGGCCACCTATCCCACACCATGACACAGGATATCAATACTCATTTTTCAAAATATCCGTCAAATTCAAAAATAATGAAGGAAGTTATTGCTTCGGTATTCATGATAACAAACTATGACACTGTTAAGCAATTATGGAAAGAACTGACAGTAATTTTAAGATCTGAATTCATTACTCAGAAAGTTCAAAATTCATTTATTAACTTAACAAAATTAATGATAGAGAGCGATTTCAATTTTGATTTGATCACACAATAATTATTTGAACCATCCACTAGACCAATATTGAATCAAATCGTTAATCCATCCAAAGGAATTACTTTCATAATCGGTTTATGTTTGAGCGTAACTATGTTTACTCTTAAATATATTCATAAAATTTATTTAAAATTGAACAAAATTTTTCCGTAAATAAAATTTCGGGATAGATTTCCGTTTTACGCAAATTTTAATAGCTTTTCGGGCTGATAGTAAAGTACTCTAAATATTTAGCAAAGACACATTTTGAAAAGTCATTTTTCGGGCTAAGAGACTTTTTTGGGCCAACTTCACATACATCTATTTCTAAATGAAGGTACGGATTTTGTTAGAAAAACCAATTCTATTTATTATGAAGTGTACCAATTCTATTATGACGTTTTGTGAAAAATTAAATCCGAAGCATTAATGGACCAAGATAATCATTCAGACGATATTTAAGATGTCTATGAAGAAATTCAAAAATTCAAAAATACCCATGAACAATATATCCAACAGATTTCAAAATGGCCGTTTTACGTAATTGCTTTCAGTAAATTGCAATTGAATATAATTAAATCATTAATCAATAGTAAGAATTCGGAGCAAATGGTTGTTTAGTTTCAAGTGATCCATTACCCATTACTGAATTTGTCAGTGCAAGCCATAGTTCCTTGACTATTGGAACTTGGCTCAGGTTGTTCATTCATTTGATATTAAGTCAAATCAAATCGATACAGTAGTGACCGACTTTAGTTTCGCCGAAATCAACGCAGTTTTAGATAGTTTCAATACTAATTTAACTATTGTTGACTATTTAATAATTTGCCACAAGTATACTTTAAATATCACGAGGTTAATTTAAACAAAATCGTTCAAATGCATCTTTGTTGTTCACATTTGGCTAAAACTTTAATTAATTAATGACGTGGACGATCATTTTACAAACGTTTCGTTAGTTTCGAAACATGAAAGAAATTTTTAAAAATTTTGTTTTATTATTAAAACTAAAATACGCGTCTCCCGAGACTGTATCTGTCCTGAGTCTAATTATGAGAACTACATTTGATGCAGAAATTATGAAGGAAGAACTAATTGATAGTAAAACGATAATGAATTATTTGCTAAAATCATTTACGAGCAAAGTCGTTTTTATAAAGATTTTACTAAAATTTATAATGATTGCAAAATTATTGAAAAAATCATTAATAATGCAGTTAATAATTTCTATAATCCTGAGTTTGCAGAAAAATTTATAAAAAAATATTTAACGTACGTTCCTCTGTGGTCTCAATTGATTTATAATCAAGGAAGATTAAGCAATAGTCATATTGAGAACTATTTTGCTATAATAAAAAGAAGTTGTCGAGAGTCACCACATTTAGGGAAATTGCCGACTAAATGTCTTCGCTTCCTAAAAGAAGTTCACACCAGAAATAGAGTTTAAAAAATTTGAGAACTTCAAAAAACAAACTGAAGATGAGCAGAAAAATCTCGCCACGAGAGTTCAAATAAAACGGCCACTTTTAACGAAAGTAGTGCCAAAAACGAATAAACGATTGGTATTAGAACCGAGTACAAGATTATTGCGCAATGGAATATTAAAAAATCTGAATTTTATAAAAATACTTGTGCTTTCGATGCCAGCCTATCAATATAAAACTGAGGCTTAATGATTTGTTTGAGGGTAAAGAATGTTATTTGGTAAAAATAGTAACCGCATTGTGCCAAAATAATGAAACCATCGTTTAACAGCTGCGTTACGAGGCATTGTACGCAATAAAGAAAAATCTGAATTATGATTTCGGCTTAAACAGCAATTGTGAGTGCAATATCAGTCAGGTGACAGATTATTTTTTTTAAAAATTTCCAAGCTGTACTGCTGAATTTTAATGTCAAATTTGTTTCAACAAAACAGTTGATAAGCGAGCATATATTAATTTAGAATTATTAATGCTAGAGCGCCATGGCAATCAAAATATCGAAAAATGCTTCATGTTAGTGCCAACAAAGCGTTCCGTCCTTATCACTTCCATCTCAAATATTAATTGCAATCAGTATCTAGTGTTCAATACTAAATATCTTAACAGAATTCTACAAAAACCCATTTCGCTTGAGAGTATTCCAAATAGAATAACAGTCGAAGGAAAGTTATTTGAACTTAATTCATTGGGTAGTTTCAAAGAAAACCACTACACTGCGTTTTGTAAGACAAATGACGACTGGGAAGAATTTGATGACATGAAAGGAAATGTTGTCAAAATAAGAAATCTCTCAAAGTGTGTCACTCCTCATATTATATTTTACACACAAAAATATAATACCGTGTAGAGAAATGGATATCTACTCCATAAACAATTTTTTTTGAATTATTTTTATTTTGTTTGCGCAAGAACATTTCACGTTATGCTTCCTGGGTACAGTAAAAACCAACGAATAGTCCCTGACTTCTATGGACCATATCTCAATTCCTAGACATAGAAAAATTCTTCAAAAAATCGTTCGTGTTCCTAAACCAGTCTCCTATTGTTACAGAGCTTTCGGTCTGTACCAAGCACGTCATCAATGGTACCTCTTTGAACTTTTGGTCTGTACCGACAGTTTAAGTTCAAGTATACTATTTCACTAATATAACCCCTAAATGGTTGTTAAAACATTATGTTTCATAAAAAGTATATACATATGTTGGAGTTAGTAATTCTCGTGACCCCTTAGTGTTGGTTACCGAAAGTAAATTTGTTTAATCGACATGCATGATTTGTATCAAAAAACCATTTTTTGAGTTTTTTTCCGAAGTTCGAAATTGCTGCAGTTGATTATCGAGAAAGCGCATCATTAATGTTGACATGATCGAAAGCAAATCTCGATTATCGTTTGTTATCGAGTTTTGTTGGTGATGTCATGGAAAATTCCACTCACATTTGGCGGGAGCCAGGAAAAAAAAACATTTTTTTTCGTCGGGTATAAATACGGTGGATTTAGAAGAAAGATTCTCTTAGATTATCAGTTTTCGATACAAACGTTTCAACCTTAAATCAAGTTTTTGGAAAAAAGAAACTCTTATATACCTATATAAATATATATAAAAATTAAAAGTTACAAGTTAATGTATTAGTTACAAAAAAAACATATGGGGATAATGTATAATATATAATATCTTTGAGTATATACTCGTGAAATCAAAATACATATCCAGTGTGTGAAATCAAAAACAAAAAAAAATTAATAATTGTGAAAGAACAGGGATAGATATTCCCGAAATTGGTAAATTTGTGGGGCATTTCGAGTGAGCCTATATAGATCTGTGAATTATTTATTTGAAAGTTTTCTTTATTCGAAAAACTATAGTCATTACGACCAATATCAATAGAAAATTGTTTTTTTTTGTGATTATAATTAGAATAATAAATAATTGTAAATAAGTGACTGTAATTAGTTAAGTTAACCAAAAATCAAGTATCGGAGAAATACACTATTTAATACATTAAATTTAACTATAAATCAGACAAAAGACAATGTAATCTTAAGAACTATAACATCGTCGCTTAAATAAAAGTGCTATTATATAACTTCATGAGTGCGCATATATATAAATATAAATATATATATATATATATATATATATATATATATATATATATATATATATATATATATATATATATATATACATATATATATATATATATATATATATATATATATATATATATATATATATATATATATATATATATATATATATATATATATATATATATATATATATATATATATATATATTATATATATATATATATATATATATATATATATATATATATATATATATATATATATATATATATATATATATATATATATATATATATATATATATATATATATATATATATATATATATATATATATATATATATATATATATATATATATGTATATATATAGACATACATGTACGAGTATTGAATATTCTCTGCGAGTTCCTGTGCTGTGGTCATTACTAAGCATATACGCTTTGGTACCAAAACGAGCGAAAATATTAATTGTCACAATAATAATAATAATCCTAATAATAATAATAAGAAGAATAATAGTCATAATAATAAATTTTCTTAATACAAACAAATTCTTTTTTATAAACTAAGATTTCTTTTCTTTTCTTTTATATAAATATTAGTATTTAAGTCATTAGTTAGCTAGATTAGGATATTTATTTATATTGATGGTAATTGGCTAAGTAATTTTTCTATCGGTTTAAAAAAAAATTAAAATTAAAAACAAAATCAATTTTTTTTGAAATTCAATAAATCTATTTTTTCACATTTCTGTAATAACCCATATCGTTATTTTTTTCAATTTTTTTTTCACACTGAGATTTGATTTCACATAATCAATTAACGCCGACTCCCCAATTTTGAGGATGAATTAGGGTAAGCGTCATGGTAAACTACAGGTAGGTAATCAGCATCCATCCTTTCCAGCGGTTACCAATGGTTATACATACTCTTCAACTCCCCACGCCCATAACCCTGATGCTTAGACGGCAACGACCGCGAAGAGTCCCTGTATAACCCAACAATTTCTTAACATCGTATGGTTTGGAGAAGAACTTTAACTTAAATAAGTTTCACAAGATTCTCCGGTTCATCTTGTTTTTTTTGCTTTAAAATCTTTCCTTTATGCTCACGTTTTTTTTATTTTTGCATTCGCGTTCCATTAAGAAATTTTATGCCATCCGGTTCTCCAAATCCTACGAATGCTACACTATCAAACAATATGCATCGATAGTTGGGCCAACGAATAGTTCCGCACTTCTTTGGACACTATCTCAATTCCTATCTCAATTCCACTATCTCAATAAAGCCGTGTGGATGGGGGCAACCGACCATCGAACGAAACATGAGTTCCATAAAATACCACCACAGTATCCAGAGCTTGCCGTAGGAGGCGACTTAATCTGGTTGGATCGCTGGGCTGACGACACGCAACCGTAAAAAACAATTACAGTTAAAAATGTCAACAAAAACAAACCAATCGAATACCGTCTAAATAACAATGACTCGCCGCTTAAGTACCCAGATACGAGATTGAGGGTCAGCACGTGGAACGTGCAGTCATTAAAAAACCTGGCGAGTTAGACGGCCTTATCACATGTATGAAGGAGTATCGGCTGGAACTCGTAGCGCTCCAAAAAACTCGATGGCCTAAAAGTGGAGTCCATGTGTCCCAAAGCTATACGTTGCTACACAGTGGATATGACCTCGGAAGTCTTGGAGTTGGCTTTCTCATTGGGCCGCAGGTAAAAAAGACTGTGTTGGACTTCCAGGCAGTCGATAATCGAATGTGTAAGCTTCGCTTGCACATGAAATTAGCCAACCTGTCAATTGTTTCTGTCCATGCGCCCACTGATGTAAGCCAACCCCAAGATAAAATCTCATTGTACAATAATTTGGATAATCTGATGGGTGATTGGTGACCGAAAATGGGGAAAGAATGATATACTTTGCGATCGCACATGATCTCAAAGTAGCTAGTACATTCTTTCCTCATAAAAACATCCATTTAGAAACATGGACACATCCACGTAAAACATCTCGAAGCCAAGTTGACCATGTGTTGATTACTAAAGGGTGGGCTCGAGTTGTCCAAGAAGTGAGATCTTATCGATCGTCTACAAAATTCGTAGGCAGTGAGCATTTTATGGTTGCTGCAAAGCTACGATGGAAATTTTCGTACAAGTCAGGGAGGACAGGAGACTATACAACGCGATTCTAATGTGAAGGTCTGATAAATGAAGAAACGCAACGAAAATATCAAGATCTTGTAAGCAATCGCATTATGCAATCCAATTACCAATCTGATGATGTGAACAGTGTCTGGGAAGTATTGAAAACCTCGGTTGTCAATGCTGTCCAGCACACTCTCGGTATAGTGAAAACTAGGCCCAACAATGATTGGTTTGATGAGGAGTGTCGTCTTGCTGTTGAGCAACGAAATATAGTCCACAATGAAGCGCAGACTCGGTTTACAATTGCAAGGAAAAATAAAACAGTTCTTGTTAGGAGGACAGCTCGAAGCATTTGTAGACAAAAGAAGCTAAGGTCTTAAGAGTACAACTACTCAGCAATGAGCACAATTCGCGTGGTTTCTTTAAAGGAATCACAGAATTGCACCATACCTTAAGATCTCGGTCAACTGCCATTCGGGACAAGGATGGAAACTTCTGAGTTAAAGTCGATGCGGTACTCGATACATGGCGTGAACATTTTTCTGATTAAATTAATGTTCCACATGTATCACAAGCTGTGTGTGTATACCCTCAAATACAGACCGCGGAGATGTTCATTAAGAATCCATCCTATGAGGAATTCGCAATGGCCATGCAGAGATTAAAGAAAAATCGTTCACCAGGAGTTGATTGCATTAATTCAGAGCTCTTGGTATTCGGAGGACTAACTTTGTGGAACTGTCTTTTCGACCTTATTCGATTGGTGTGGCGAAATGAAGTTATGCCCGAAAAAGGGGAAGTCGCCGCGTTATGCCCAATTTTTAAGAAGGGCGATCGCTTGAAATGCGAGAATTATCGCGGTATAGCTCTCCTTTGCACAGCATATAAGTTACTGTCATACATTATCTTGGGAAGAATTACTCCTCTAGCGGAGGAAATTGTCGGTGACTACCAAGGAGGATTCCGTCCAAATCGGTCAGTCACTGATCAAGTTTTTTCGCTGTGGATGATTCTTTCCAAATACTACGAAACATCTCGCGATGTACACCAGGTATTCCTAGATTTCAAGCAAGCCTATGACTCGATCAATCGAGAGAGGCTATGGTATGCGCTTGAATATTTAGGAATACCGAAAAAAATATGTACATCTGTGTAAAATGACAGTAACGCCGTCACAATGTTGTGTTAAAGTTGAGAACAGGCTATCGAGAACTTTTTCAATCACTACTGGTGTTCGACAAGGAGATGCGCTGTCCCCGATACTTTTTTATCTCATGTTGGAATACATCCTTCGTAAAAGTGCAACACCTCAGGACAATATCTTATTCCGACAATCCAATCAACTTCTTGCTTATGCAGATGATATCTGTGTGATTGGATTAAATGGCAACGGAGTGAAAGAGACACTTGAGCCACTGGACCATTTTTAACTTCCGTTGGTCTCAAAATCAACGAGTCAAAAACCAAATATTTGATCTCTGGTTTTCGAGACCAAGACGCAAGTGATTTCAGTCACACGTTTGAAGGAGTGATGAGATTCAAGTATCTTGGATCTCTCATCACTCAAGATAAGAAAGTGGGAGAGGATATCAAGGTTTCCCTTGCTGCTGGCAATCGGGCTTTGTATCATCTACGTCCACTGCTGAAATCAAAATATCTTGCAAATGCGGATAAGCTGAAACTGTACAGAGTGTTGATCAGACCCGATGTGAGAGTTGAACGTGAGTACGGAAGATGGCTTCTAACATTCGAGAGAAGAATCATGTGTGTGATATATGGCTCAACACGCGACGTTGATGGCACATACCGAGTTCTATTCAACCACGAGATCAGGAATTTATTGAAAATTCCCGATATCGTGTATGAAATCAAAGGACAGCGAGTACGCTAGCTTGGTCACGTTCTACGTGCGGATCCGAAACGAATCATTTAGCGATCTTTGATGGGAAAGCCGTATTTCGGTAGGCGAAGAGGTAGCTGTCGGCGACGATGGCTCCACGGCGTAGAGAGCGATCTGGCATCATCTAGTTGCTTGCAAGTATGAAGAGTTTGCGCGTGATCGAAACCGATGAAGTCAGATTGTTGACACGGTACGGGCCAATAATGGCCTGTAAAACCCGTTTAAAAATAAACCGTTTACCATAAGAAATCCGTACTATGTAATATTATAAATCAAAGTAAAGAAGACAAAGTAAAGAAGAAAAGTCGCTTGTTTTATTGACATGTGCTGTAATAGCGCTATCCAAATATCAATTCTGTATAGACAATAAAAGATATTATAAACACAGTATTAGAAATTTAAAAACTAAGAAAACTACAACACTAAGAAAACTAACAACCCTATGATAGTACATAAAATTACGTACCATGTATGACCTGGTCAATTCGACATTGTAATTTCGAAATTTAACAACGACCTTTTCGTTGTGATCAGGTTATGTTTTCTGCTCAGCTACACTTTCACTACACAGAGAATCACCATATAGAAAATTATTTTATTAAATTACTGATCACGATTGGTAGTCTTACGATCAACGAATGACAAATTTCAACTCAAAAATCTGATTTCAATTTTATCCGTATATAAATTACCATATAACAAATCGGGTATATTCCAGAAAAATAAAGATCTACATCTTACAAATGCAATGGGAAGAGAAAATAAATAATATGTTCGTAAGAACTGGTACATGTTACACAGCATCCGATTGTCTGCAACATTTAAACAAACAGCAGATATAACACTCGATGTAACTATATGTCATACAGTATGATATACAACCGACTTGCAGCATGTCTGTTAAAATAAATTAATTTCTTGTGACGGTAAGAATTCGTCGTATCGTTACAATGGTTTTTAAACAATATCATAATCTGTTGGATTTAATTTAACAACTTATTAATATATCATGAACCACCGCATGATCTACCTCTTTTATTTGATCTTAAACTTTAAGATCTTCGTCTTTGTTCACCAACATTAACGTGTGACGATGATCGTCGTCGTTTGCGGGTACGAAACGCTTCTACAATATATGGCCAATTTTCCTGATCGGCCATCGCATTCCAACACCTTTCGATCATTAATATCTAGGTCCCGTCTGTAATTATACCTATCTCTTGTTTTATTTTGACTTTGTACAACTTAACTATTCATTTCTTCTTTAATTCGTAATTTTCTTCCTAGACTCCCCTTAAATTGTAACACAAAATTACCTGATGATTTAACACTTTCTTTAAAAATTTTATTGCACTATTTGAACCAACATTAATTAGTGGTTCTGTTAATAGTTAGTGTTTTGTCGGTTCAAGATTTTGTACAACTTCTGATTTGTGATAGATGTGGATTCGATACACAATTTCTAAAATATTTTGTACAATGATTTTTAAATGAAGCACAATTACAAAATACTTCACTACTATAAAAAAAATTTATGTGTTGAATATAAAATTTAAAATCAGAAGAAAAGTTTTCCATAAAACAAGAAGTGGTGTTGAAATAAAAGGAACATAAAATCTTCAATATGAGTTTAATTGAACTCTCTAATAAAATTATCAATCGAGATACATCATTTATTGTTGTTTGTATCAATTAAGGTCTTGGTTCAAGTTGGATGTTGATACGATTGATGTTAACGATATTGGCCTAATTTATGTACGATTGCCTTATCCGCCTCTTTCATTTCATTCAACCACTGAATTCGAATTACTAAAATCTTAACTATATGTCGGATCATTTACGTTATATTAAATCGTATCTGTAACCAACACCATTTTCTAGTGGTCCTTTTATAAGAGCCTGGTCCAAATCGTAAATTGATACGGTCACACCCAGAAAAATATGTTAACATGAATTGAACTTAGCATTGGAATAAAAACGTCAAAATATAATTAAGTATGAATCATTCTTTTAATGTAAGTATTATGTAAAATTTAAACAAATATCTAAAAAGTTGTATTATTCAATCTTCTGTAAGTATAACTCATTCATTAATATGTATTCTTTATCACTCATGATCAATGATTATTATGAATAACCCAACTTGCAAGTAAAACAAAGTAAACCTATAAATCTATGCAATGCTATTCATGTTTTATTTCCCGTAATGTTCAATATATGAAATTTAGTACGTTATCTACATAAAAGTAATGCATATTGTCGTATCGTCATCGTAAGCCTATAAATGTCACATTCAAATTCAATTATTATTCGAGAGAAAAGAACATAAAGACAAAGTCCTCTTTGTAGTTTGTTAATGTTAAATTTAAATAAAATAAATAAGTTAAAATAATAAAATATAGTTAAGTATGTGTATTATTACATATTTAAAAATATAAAATATAAATGTTTAGTGTCGTGATTTGAGTAAGCCAACCCCAATCGTCTAAGTAAGTATTGGTTTTTATTCGAAACGTTTTTGATTAATAATTTCATTTTCAATAGTTTTCATCTTATAAAATGTTTTAAACAGTTGTAACAATTCAATTGTATTTAAGAAATAAACGACGAACGGGGAGATTCCACTAACGGAATGGAATAAGATTTTCTTGCAATCGAAGACGCAAGATAAATAGTGATGAACTGATGACCATTTATTTTATTTATTAAAGGTGGTGGGGTAGAAAATGCCTCGATGAATATTTCCACGTGCTAAGCGTGGCCTGGAGAATTATTCTACGTTTTTCCCACGATGTTAATTAGATGAACTTAAAATCTCGTTGCTGGTTAAAGTTAGTAGCGGCTTGTATAAGTAGATAATGAAGTTACAACAATCTATTTAATTGATTGCAAATCGATTTTGATGATTTTGCACAAAAAAAAACTAGTTGATTTTTATTCAAAGTTTTATTCACAAAATCTGATAGATAAGTGGGCAGGGTAATAAAAAATATATTTTTCCTAAACAAATTCGGAGTTCGGCTTAACTATAAACATAAATACGGAATTAAGATAGCCATAATTAGTTGCAAATAATTCAGTATACATGCTAATTAACAGGTGGCATTAATTTACATTTAAATTATATCACCGTGCCATTTGAATCGCACTGATTTGACAGATAATAACATCGTAAACAATATATAATTGTATAATAATTAATAATAATTGTATATAATTCAAGGGTAAGTATACAAAGCAACAATTTAAATGTTAAATGTAATTCAAGTTTTAGGAATTATATGATGGTTCATCGATGTTTGGCTTAATGGATCCCAAACAAAAGGAGTGGTCAATGGATGCACTTTTCCCTAATCTTAAAGGTACATGGGTTGAATTTTTTGTTAAGAATATATTAATTTTATAATTAATAATTTAAATTTTTATATTATAACGTAAAATGTCGATATCGTGAGCCTTAAATATTTACCGGATGTAGAACTACTGAAATCAAACTAATTGAGGGAATACCTGATTTCACGCTAAACTTTTGGAATAAAAGAAGAAAAAAGGAAATATCCTGTGACAGGTGCATCTTCATCAAAATAGTGTGCTCGCCCTGGTGTTATGACACGAAATCCATTTTTTAATTATTTACGTCAATAGAACAAATTACCAAGTGTTGGAATGCGATGGCCGAGTAGGAAAAATGGCCATATATTGTGGAAGCGTTTCGTGCTCGCAAACGACGACGATTTACATTCGTTAATATTGGTAAACGAAGACGAAGATCTAAAAGTTGTAGATCAAATAAAAACGGTAGATCATGCGGTGGTTCATCATATACAGTACTGTACAAAAACATCCGGACAGTTCGAATTCCCTTAAAAACGTTAAATATTGCCTAGTGTTTTTACTTTTTTTTAGATTCCAATTTTAAGATTGCATTTGGTAGTTCACCCGAACTCTGAAAGTATAAGTTGTTAAAGTTATGTTTATGGAAAAAGAGCTTTTAGTATGAAAAAGCGAATAAAGTACTAAAACATTACAACACATTACAACATTTCACATTACAACATTTTTTGGTAAGCTAAAATTTAACATGTTTTATTTTGAATACACAAAATTTTATATCTTGACATTTAACTTGATAGAATTTGAGCTTTATTGGGTTAAGAAGTAAAATGATGAAAAATGGTTCACCTCGGTTCGCAGCCGATTGTGCGCAAATATGAAAAAGACGTATTAGCCCGATATTTCCCAGAGAAAAATTAAATTTTAATGTCAGAAGAAGGAGAGCTTGGTATTTACGAACCGAAAGGAAAACAACAGACGAATTGGGAAACGGAACGATCGGCTCTTGGACAAGCAGGTAAAATATATAACATACATACGACTAAATATATTCTCATTAAAATTATATTTTGTATATCTTTTTATTTAGATACTAAAGATTTTAACAAAAGCTGGTTAAAATTTCAGAATTCGCCATGGGGTGTTCTAGAATCCAAATGGAAGGATCCTATTTATGTACGAGCTAACGCCGTGGAATGTTGTAGAATCAAAATGGAAGGATCCCCTAACTGTACGAGCTATCAACTTCATCATAGAATTAATAGTTTTGAAAAAGTAATGATCAAATTATAAAACAACATATATACACACACACATATATATATATATATATATATATATATATATATATATATATATATATATAATATATATATATATATATATATATATATATATATATATATATATATATATATATATATATATTATATATATATATATATATATATATATATATATATATACATATATATATATATATATATATATATATATATATATATATATATATATATATATATATATACATATATATATATATATATATATATATATATATATATATATATATATATATATATATATATATATATATAATATATATATATATATATATATATATATATATATATATATATATATATTTATATATATATATATATATATATATACATATATATATATATATATATATATATATATATATATATATATATATATATATATATATATATATATATATATATATATATATAGTTATGTGTTGCATTACACCACAAACAAGCAACAACCAACAACAACTACAAAGAAGTGCATCGACGGGAAACGTTCCAATGAGTCAACGACCCCAATTACAAATTCAAAATAAAATGCATAATTAACAAATTAAATAATTAGCCAAACAGAAAACGTTATTTGTAATTCGAACTAGTATAAATACTTTTCTTTTACTAAATAACCTGTTCTTTTGACTAAAACCGCGGTGCGCGAACGTATAAAAATGTATTTTAAATGTATTTTGTAAATTAAATATCAAGTTTGAAATAAAATATTATCACTGTAACCTACATAAATAAATATTGTTATATATCAATAAAATCTTAACCTTTCGTGTCACAACCAAAAACCCATATATAACTATATATATATATATATATATATATATATATATATATATATATATATGTATATATATATATATGTATATATATATATATATATATATATATATATATATATATATATTTATATATATATATATATATATATGTGTGTATATATATGTATATATATATATATATATATATATATATATATATATATATATATATATATATATATATATATATATATATATATATATATACATATATGTATATATATATATATTTATATATATATATATATATATATATATATATATATATATATATATATATATATATATTCCACACACAAAAATATCCGGTATTAGTATTCTTATATATAGTAGTCTAATTAGTATTCTTTTATTCGATCGGACAATTTTTTTTAAAGCTATACCGATAATATCCGATTTGATTTAATTATTAATATCTGATCAAATACTATGTAACACCGATTCGGTGTTGTGGTCATCTTTGATTTTTCTGACTACACAAATAAGCAATATAAATTATATCGTAATATAAATTGAAATTAGCTTCCGGTGTTCACACAACTTGAAGAAAATAATGTTAATTTTTTTTAAATTAACAAAGAACTACTTACACCAATTTTAACTTAATAAAACACAAATATATAATATTGCCTCTCTGTAAAATATAAATTGTTTTTGTGGATTCCACACAAATATATTTAAAAATTTAATTAAATTCTATATTATATAATTTGTTGCCATCCAATTTGTAAATGTCTTTACACTTCACAAAAACCTTAACATAATATTTCAAGTAATAATTAAGATTATTTAAAAAATATTTCACGTTATATCAATTTATGTATGTTGTAATTTGATCAACATCCTGTAGACGACTAAAATTTTTCTATTTTATATTATTAATCTAGCCACCAAAAATATATTTCATATTATCCAAACGGAGTTTACCTGATAGTTTTGGGGGTTTCCCATTTAATATGTAATATTACAATACAAACTTAAAACGGTTAAACAACATTTCACACCAAACGAGGTAAAGTAATTTGATTTTTAAAATGTTCGTCCCATCGGAGGTGTTTAAATAAATCCGATGATGCGGTGTTAATTTTTAAAAGTACTATCCGATTTTTTAAAAATAAATTAGACATTAGGATAAAAAACCTATTCGCGCCGCATATTTGTATGTATATATATATATATATATATATATATATATATATATATATATATATATATATATATATATATATATTTATATATATATATATATATATATATATATATATATATATATATATATATATATATATATATATTTATATATATATATATATATATATATATATATATATATATATATATATATATATATATATATATATATATATATATATATATCTATATATATATCTAAACCATAACCACTTAAGTGATTTTTCACGATTTTTCAGTAGAGCAAAGAAATTGTTTTTCCTTAGATTAATCTGTTTTCGAACCAAATTTTATTAACCATTAGGTGTCATTGCACTACTACTGAAAGATCGTGTTATTCACGATTATGATGATAGTTTTGCCAATTTTTTGGAAAATGTTATGGTAATTAAGGTTTCAATGGAAACTTTAATTTGCTACTGCTTAAGTAACATTAGTTATTCTTCCATGTGTAATAAAACCAATGAGGCTAGTTAGTTTATTTTGTTCAAAACAAATTCATTTATTAATTAATAATATAAGAAAAATATAATAAAATTGTCCACTTAATCCAATGTTTATATATCAACCAAAGATGTTAAAAATTATCATCTTGTTCAATCAAATCTGGATCCGTATTTCTAATTAAATCATCACTATTTAGATTCTGATAGAAGGAATGAAACTCCTCGTCAATAAGAGGAAGCATGCTTATGAGATCCTTCTTCTTTTTGTTATTTATTTTGAGCTGACCGGTATAAGATTAAGGTATATCTTTAATTGCAATATTCTCTATCCCTCTTTTTGATATTTCAAGGGTCTTGAATGGTTCTTGCTCATCCAAGGAATTTTTGTAATATATTTTTCCAACTTTTCTAGTGAGGCGAAGCCACTTTACAAGATTCTATAGCACTTTTGTTGTTATGTATATTTAATTAATTTTTATTTATAATTTTTCATTCAAATTATTAATATTAATTATTTATTATATTATATTATTTATTTATTAATTTATTTTACAAATGATTTATATTAACTTTTTATTATATTATTTATTTATATTCTATTACAATTTTATTTAATATGTGTTACAAATGTTTTTATTTATTTATATGTTTAATTAATTCCACCGCACAAATTGTAACCACTTGACAGGTCAATGGTAATGAATGTAATGGCCGAGAATAATTGGCTTGTCACTCAACCAAGAGGGAGGACACGCGCGCCACGATCGAGAAATACTAACACGAAAAAATGATAATGTAGTTGCGCTCTACTTTGATAATGTAGGCGGCGTTCTACTTTGAATAGATGTCGACACGAGAAAATATCTATTCAAAAGTAGTAACAACTGACTGTACTAAATATGCTATCGAAACGAGAATATTCTACTGAAATATAGATGGAACATCGGTCACTGTGAATATTTATTTACCTCGATTATACGATAGAACGTGACGTAATGAAATTCGGCATTAATGAAAAAGTTGCATTAATAAATAAGAAGCGGTTTGAAATATTATTCAACAAATATGTTGAACCGCTACAGGACCCCCTTCGCAGATAGAGCCCGCGAATATCGAAATGTTATACAGAAAATCGAACTTTTTTATGTCGTGTCATAGCTGCTATCTGATCAGCAGAATTCAAAATGCCTTACGCAGGTTTCAATCTGCCAATCGTAATAGATTGATGTTTGCCTTTGATTGAAACAATAAATCGTTTGCGTAAGCGCTGTATAACTTTAAAAGGTCCGTCGTAAGGAGTTTGCAACCCTGTTTTAACTCTATCAACCCTAACAAAGACATAATCGCAATTATCGAGCGATTTGGGAACAAAAATATCTGTTTGTTTCGCCTGTCTAGTTGAAGTGGGGATGAGATTTTGCATGGTGGTGCGGAGTTGATTGACAACTGTGTCGGTTGGTGGCAAAGACGGAAGAGGATTTTCGACGAAGAACTCACCGGGTAACTTAATTGTTTGGCCATAGACCATCTCCGCAGGTGAGCACTTCAGATCTTCTTTAACCGTTGCTCGAATACCAAGTAAAACGAGTGGTAATTCGGAACTCCAATGGATTGTATTGCCTCTGGCCTTAAGGGAAGCTTTAAGTTGGCGGTGAAATCGTTCAACCATGCCATTAGCTTGAGGATGATAAGCTGTTGTCCGTATCCGATGTGAGCCAAGAAGTTTCGTTAACTCACTAAAAAGTTTGGACTCAAACTGCGTTCCTTGATCAGTAGTTATGTCAAGAGGAACGCCAAAACGTGATACATAATTTTGGACAAATGTGTTAGCTATCGTAGTTGCAGACATATCGTTCATGCAATATGCTTCGGGCCAGCGAGTAAATCTATCGACACAGGTAAGTATATAAGTAAATCCATTAGATGGTGGAAGAGGTTCAACAACGTCTAAATGGATGTGTTCGAATCGACCAGGTGGGATATCGAACTGTCCATGAGGTGATTTAGTATGCCTCTGGACTTTAGATTTTTGGCAGGCTAAACAGGCTCGTGCCCAATGAGTCACGTCCTTGTTAATACTAGGCCAAAAGTAGCGAGCAGTAATCAATTTACGAGTAGCACGGATACCAGGATGTGAAATGCCGTGTAAAGTAGTAAAAATTATTTTGCGTAATGGTTCTGCGATATAAGGGCGATTGTTGCCTGTTGAAGTTTCGCAGTAAATTTCGAAGCCAGGTAATTTAAAAGGCTCTAGTTTCATATTGGAACTAGAAAGACATTCGGAACCAGAAAGTAAATTCTGAAGTTCTAGGTCTGCTTTTTGTGCTTTGATAATAGTATCATAGTCGAAGTAAGTCTCGACTTTGGCTGAATTTGTGTTGGTCGAGCGGGGAACAACATCCGCGACCAAAGTATTGGTTGTGCGGGAAAAAACCTCCGCAACCGTATCATCTACTGTGCGGGAAAAAGCATCCGCTACTACATTATCTTTACCGTGCACATGCTGAATGTCCGTGGTAAATTGACTAATATAATCCAAATGACGTGCTTGTCTTAGATTACGTTCAGTTTTAGACTGAATTGCTCTTGTTAAAGACTTATGGTCGGTGTAAATAGTGAAATCCCGACCCTCGACAAAGTATCTAAAATGTTTAATCGATAGATAAATTGCGAGTAATTCCCGATCGAATGCGGAGTATTTTCGTTCGGCATTCGTTAATTTTTTAGAGAAAAATCCCAATGGTTCCCAATTATTATTATTAAGCTGTTGCAGGACGGCGCCAACTGCCGTGCTCGATGCATCAGTAGTCACGCTGAATTTAGCATCGTTCAGCGGATGAACTAATAAAGTTATATTAGCCAATTCACTGTTAAGCGAAATGAATGCCTTCTGACATTCTTCGGGCCAGGAAAAATTCTTTGGCGTCTTGGGCTTCTTTAGTACTCGTTTATATAGCGCTGCTACTCGTTTATATAGCGTTTCCAAATGGAGTTTGTGTTGTTCCTCGTTAAGTGAAGCTACAAGAATATCGTCATTATAGACGAATACGAAGTCCAAATCTCGTACGACTTCGTTAATAAAACGCTGAAACGTTTGTGCGGCGTTCGAAGTCCGAAAGGCATTCGGATTAATTCGAAAAGACCAAAAGGTGTGGTTATGGCCGTCTTATGAACGTCTTCAGGAGCTACGGGAATAAGATGATAAGCTCGAACTAAATCGATTTTGGAGAAAATATTATTTCCATGTAAATTCATGGAAAAGTTTTGAATGTGTGGTATCGGATAGCGGTCTGGAATAGTAAACGTATTCAATCTACGATAATCACCACATGGTCTCCAATCATTATCTTTCTTCTTGACCATATGTAACGGACAAGAAACTGGGATGCCGATGGCCGGCAAATCCCTAAATCTACCATATGCTGAAACTCTAATTTGGCAGCTTTATGGCGAATCGGATCTAGTCTTCGTGGTCTTGATACTGGTAAATGCCCTTCAGTAACAATATGATGTACCACGGAATGACAAACTGGTGAATTATAATTCGGCTCCGCTGTTAGTGAAGGAAATTTCTTCAAACACGTGCCATAGCCATTGTCGATTGCGTAAAAAATCGGTGTGGGGGTATTAACACGCACCGTAGTGGCATGTATTGACAGCTGAGTCGCTGGATCAAAAAGCCGTTTTCGCTTAAGGTCGACTAAAAGGCCAAATTTGCTTAAAAAGTCAGCGCCAATAATCGGACGATTCACTGCTGCTAAAACAAATGCATGCGTGAAATTACGTCTTAGTCCGATATTTACCTGGAGCAATTCAGTTCCATAGGTGTTAATTTTTGTACCATTGGCGGCTGCTTACACTAGATCGTGTGATTTTAAATTTAAAAAAATGGACGTGGAAAAACGTCGGACAGGGAGGACCGAAAGGTCAGCTCCCGTGTCTACAAGAAAAGTCAGGTTGTTAATTACGTCATTTATAAAGAGGCGGCTGTTATTTAAGGTCGAGAGTGCGGCCGACTCGACCAGGGGATCTACAAGTTTTTTGGATCACTACCTGTTTGGGGGTTATAGGCACAAGGTTTAATACACATGTGAGCTCTATCTTTGTGGTGTAAATGATACCAACAAAGCTGGTTCGGATTATTTGAACCAGTATTTTGCCCTCTATTATTTGAGCGAGTACGAGGTCGTGAACGTGATCGAGAGCGTGAACGAGATCGGGGTATTGGCCGTGCAAATTGTCTGCCGCGTTGGCCTGGCGCACCTTTGCTTTATTGTCTGACAATTTGCTCAATTCGTGTCAAGCGAGACGCGAATGAGTCAGATGACGATGTCGATGGTTGCTCGTCCTGAATTGGCCTTGCTCTTCGTGGCTCTCGTACTCGTGAAAATGGTCTTGATGCCGGAGGATTATAGGGTCTCTCGACGGCGTGTAAGTTTGGTTGCTGCAACCTGATGCTTTCGTGCATACGATCCGCGACCTCGGCTAGAGTCGATAAAGGAGCCGAGTCGGGTTGGGCAGCTAACGCAATTCTTATCAATTCGTGTAAGTTTCGGGTCCAAAGTGAACGGATAACTGGAACACCGAAATTATTCCCTGCCAGACTCTCGATATGTCTGAGGGCTTCGGACGGTTTACGGTCGCCAAAATCCTGACCCCTGAGCAATGCCTCTAGCTGCCTCTCGTCTGAAGGCGCGAGACGGTTTAGTAAGATAGTTTTAAGCTGCTCGTATTGGTTTGTTTGCGGGGGATTTTTTAACACGTCCGGTATCGTCGTTTGGAACAAGTGCGATGGGATCGACGATATGATTTGCAGGTATTTTTGCCTTGAGGACGTGGTCTTTTGTAGGTCGAAAGTTATTTCCGCTAATGCCAACCATCCTCGTACGTCATCCATCCATAGCGGCTGTAATGGCAATGTCTTTGCCGACGAAACTTCGCTGTATTTTACGTCTCCCTGGTCCATCTCGACATCTTGTTCCTTATTTTCACTCATCTTTTACACTACACTTTAAATTCGACCGTGGTGAGAAAGAGAGGAGAAAAAAAAACGACTATGCGGAAAAAAATAATAATATTTTGCGACTCTGGTAAGAAAAAATTTTCTCGATTTGGAAAAACGTGGCGGCGGAGCGTATTGTACCGTTGCTTTTAGAAGAAAAAAAATTGTTGCAAACGGTATCGCCGGGTGGACGAACAATTGAGAGAAAAAAAATAGATACAGAGAGAGTAAGAGATGTGGTTTGTGGAAAAATAAATTTTTTTTATATATATAAATAAACAAAACTTACAAAATTTTTTATTATGTTGCGCGATGTATGCACACGCGTTTTCTCCGTCTCTCGTTGCGCGGGGTTTGCACACGCGTTACTCCGTTATTCCCTCGTTGCGCGGGGGTTTTGCACACGCGATACTCCGTTATCCCTCGTTGCGCAGGGGTTTGCACACGCGATACTCCGATATCCCTCGTTGCGCGGGGGTTTGCACACGCGATACTCTGTTTTCCTCGTTGCGTGGAGGTATTATACACGCGTATTTGTATTATATACGTGTTGTGCCCTAAAAAGGGCCGTCGGGGTCACCAATATAACACTTTTATCGTTATGTATATTTAATTAATTTTATTTTGTAATTTTATTTTATATTCATTATATGTATATGTTTGATTAATATAGGTTATTTATTTATTTAATTTAATTTATTTTTATTTAATTTATATTATAGTACAATTATTTAATAAGTGTTCGAAATGTTTATATTTATTTATTTATATTTTATTATTTATTTTTCACCGCACACACTCCACGAAAGATAATGTGGTTGTCCACCAAGTGTAAAAAGGTAATGATGTAATGGCCGAAAATAATTGGCTTGTCACTCAACCAAGAGGGAGGACACGCGCGCCACGATCGAGAAATACTTACACGAGAAAATGATAATGCAGTTGCGCTCTACTTTGATAATGTAGGCGGCGTTCTACTTTGAATAGATGTCGACACGAGAAAATATCTATTCAAAAGTAGTAACAACTGACTGTACTAAATATGCTATCGAAACGAGAATATTCTACTGAAATATAGATGGTGCACTTGTCACTGAGAATATAATATCTACCTCGATTATACGATAGAACGTGACGTAATGAAATTCGGCATTAATGAAAAAGTTGCATTTATAAATAAGAAGCGGTTTGAAATATTATTCAACAAATATGTTGAACCGCTACAGTGGAAACCGTCGATGAAGAAATAAAAAACATGCAAGGAAACATGTGAAACGTCTGGCTCACCATCAAAATGATGAGATACGTTGCATGTTATTGAATAGAGACTCTTTAAGACGGCTACAATGGATAAAACCGTTAGACTTGGGGAGAGATTAAAATTAGATTGGTAAAATTGACTGATGTTGTGATTTTTTATTGGGACTAACCAATGGGTTATAACCCTCCAAACGTGTATGAGATAACACCATTTCAGGTATTAAAGAAGAAACCTGTCATACATAAAAAATATACCTGTATTTTTCGCAATAAACGAAAAATACCGTCAATACAGTTTTAAAATTAAAGAAGGCGGAAATACTTTATCTTTATACAGAGCTGGGCGGTCCAGCCTTACGTGCACATGGTACTCTGCAACCGGGCGAAAAATTATTATTGATAGGACTGTAGGACCAAGCGCTAAGCAACATTCCCGAATAAAGCCGGCCCTATTTCTGCTGCCGATTACATAAAACGATAGGTAAGGATAGGAAGGTATATAGTAAGGAGAGAACGACCCGGGTACAGACAACAGGCAAATCGATACTTAACTACTATAAGCAGACTACTTCACCATTTAAATCTACTAGTCTGCAATCGCCAATCAACATTCTCAAGTCTGCAACACCTATCTTGTCTGCCGTATTTTTATTAAAATTAAAACAAAATTCTAAAATAAGTTTATTAGTTAGTCGCTCAGTAATCTGTAACTTAATTAATAATGAGATGACCTCGGAAATGTTGGAGTTGGATTTCTCATTGGGCCACAGGTAAAAAAGGCTGTCTTGGACTTCCAGGCAGTCGATAATCGAATGTGTAAGCTTCGCTTGCACATGAAATTAGCCAACCTGTCAATTGTATGTCTACATGTGCCTACTGATGTAAGCCAACCCAAGATAAAGACTCATTTTACAATAATTTGGATAATCTGATGGAATCTATGTACCTGAGAACGATGTCAGATTGGGGATTTTAATGCTAGAACTAGCTTGACTTATGTCAATCAGATTGACTTATGCAATAATATAGGTCCGTACTCCCGACACGTAACTGGAACCGAAAATGGGGAAAGAATGATGCACTTTGCGATCGCTCACAATCTAATAGTGGCAAGCACATTCTTTCCTTATAAAAACATCCATTTGGAAACATGAACACATCCACGTAAAACATCCCGAAGCCAAATTGACCATGTGTTGGTTTCTAAAGGGCTGACTCGGGTTGTCCAAGACGTGAGATCTTATCGGTCGTCAACAGAAGTTGACCATTATCTGGTCACTGCAAAACTATGATGGAAATTTTCGTACAAGTCAGGGAGGAGAGCGGAATATAAATCGTGATTCTCCTGTGAAGGTTCGATAAATGAAGAAGCGCAACAATCTTAATACCACTCTGATAGAAAACCTCGGTTGTCGATGCTGCCCAGTAAGTTCTCGATACAGTAAAAATAACGCCCAAAACTGATTGGTTAGATTGACTCGGTTTACAATTGAAAGAAGAAACAGAGCAGTTCTTGCTAGGAGGACAGCTAAACGTACTTGTAGACAGAAGAAATGCGATTGGTGGAAGGCTAAGGTCTTAAGAGTACAACAAGTCAGCACCGAGCGCAATTCGCGTGGCTTCTTTAAAGGAATCACCGAATTGCACCATACCTTAAGATCTCGGTCAACTGCTATTCGGGACCACGATGAAATCCTTTGTATTAACGTCGATGCGGTACTCGATACATGGCGTGGACATTTTTCTGAGCTGAATGTTTTACATGTCTCACTAGCTGTATTTGAATACCCTCAAGTACAAACCGCAGAGATGTCCATTGATGATCCATCCTATGGGAATTCACCATTAAGAAAAATCGTTCACCGGGAGTTGATTGCATTAATTCAGAGCTCTTGATATTCGGATGGCTGGCTTTGTGGAACTGTCTTTTCGACCTTGTCGATTAATATGACGAAATGAATTGATGTCTGAAGAATGGGAAGTCGCCGCGTTATGCCCAATATTTAAAAAGAATGATCGTTTGCGGGAATTATTGCGGTATAGTTCTCCTTTGCACAGCACACAAGTTACTTTCATACATTATCGTGGGAAGAATTACTCCTCTGGCAGAGGGAATTATCGGTGGCTACCAAGGAGGATTCCGTCCAAATCGTTCAGTCACTGATCAAGTTTTTCGCTACGGATGATTCTTCCCAAGTACTACGAAACAACTCGCGATGCTCACCAGGTATTCCTAGATTTCAAGCAAGCCTATGGTATGCGCTTGAATGTTAAGGAATACCCAAAAGAAATGAAAATCTGTGTAAAATGAAAGTAACGCAGTGACAATGCTATGTGAAAGTTGAGGACGGGCTATCAAGAACTTTTGCAGTTACTTCTGGTGTTCGACAAGGAGATGCGTTGTCCCCGATACTTTTAAATCTTATGTTGGAATACATCCTTCTTAGAAGTGAAACACCTCAGGACAATATCTTATTCCGACAAACCAATCAAGTTTATGCATATGCTGTTGATATTTGTGTGATTGGATCCAGAATATATTCAGCTTCCGTTGCTCTCAAAATCAATGAGTCCAAAACGAAATATCTGATCACTGGTTTTCGAGACTAAGATGCAAATTATTTCATGTGCTTGTGATATATGGCCCAAAACGTGACGATGATTGCACATACCGAATTTTTTTCAATCACAAGCTCATGAATTTAATGCAAATTCCGGATATCGTGCATGAAATCAAAGGACAGCATATTCAGCTGATCCAAACTGAATGATACTGGAATCTTTGAAGGAGAGAAGTCTTTCGACAGGCAAAGAGGTCTCTGTTGGTGACGATGGCACGGCTTAGAGAGCGATCCGGTGACATCTAGCTGCTTGCAACAATATGAGAAGCTGGCTCGTGATCGAAACCGATGGAGTCGGATTGTTGACACGGTACGGGCGACCAATGACCTGCAAACACTGATAAAACAAAAACAAATTAGTTTTGTTTAAATTTCGATAATGTTACAAAAATTATAAATAAATTAAATTTAAATTAGTGCATGTTGAATTTATATTACTATTGTTACGATTTCGCCGAGTGGTTATTCAAATAATTTTATCCGGTTCGATCACTGGATTGTGAATATAAACTCGCAAAGATTAATTTTTACAATAAATTTATTTCCCAATAAATTCCACAAATAATTCACTAATATTTATTTTCACTATTATTTTACAGAATATTTATCACCACTATTATTTTAACACTTCACTTTTTATCACTTCCCGATATTTACACTTCGAAATTCAAAATTGAACTGTTTTGTAACTTAAATGTCTACACGTATTTATACGACGCAAATACTTGTAGAACATTCCATTATTTTGCTTTTCTACACTTCGCGAATGTTCGTTTCGTCGTATTTTGTTTGCTCCGCCTATTTCATTATTTATTTTTATTCTGTTCGCATGTGTAAACATTTGGTTAAAAGGTAACCCCTACTGCTATAATCTACAACTCCTTTTAGTTATAACTGGTGACATCTGTGATTCGTCACACTTTATTATAGGATTAAATATTTTGGTGCGGAATAAGTTCGAATCGCGAGAACAACAAAAATAAAATTACCTAAGTTTGTTTGGAATTTCTTTAAGATACAGATATCAAGTCGGATACAGAATGCTTTCTTCATGGCCTTGGTAATTGTGGTGAGTTGAGTTTTTGTTTTAAATTTTTTTTATTGCCATTGTGGCCATAATTTTTTTTTAGGAAATTGGGAAATTTTGTTTAATTTTTCAACAAACTAAAATTAAATTTCGTTTAATTATTGAATTTAGAAATAAACTTTTTAATCATTAATAAATACAAGTGTTGTGTTATTTTCAAATTCATATGATTTTTTTTATTAACTTTGACTACTAAATAAGAAATAATTTTCATATTTAGTAGTCATTTTGATTTTCTGGTGTTGTTATGAATTTACTAATGGTCATTATGTTAATCCTGATTAACTAAATTACATTGTTGAAGTATCACCATGTAGACATTCAGTTCATATTTTATTTTAAATTAAAGTGGGTAAGTCAATTAAGGGTTTTCTTGTTTCTATATTAACCTCACGACATCCTCAGCTAAGCCGCACGAAAGTGATTGAATAAATTTAAATATCTACCGTAGCGATCTGTTTGCAAATACAGTTAGTTTACCAATTGTGTTTTAAAAACAACTAACGTCTTACAAGATACAGATCAATACGACTTATACCAGGACCGGCAAAAGCGTCGACCGCGGTCGACCGATTAACTATCGAAAGTCGCCCGCGAGCAATATGAGAAAATGCATATTTAAAAAACTTTTTGACTGTTACATAAATTTTTAAGTAAAAGGGGACTACCCATTTTATTTGAACATGTGTTTTTATTAGGAACGCATCCATACATATGCAATTTTGAATGTGATTTATTTACGAGTATTGATAATATTTTAATTTTCATGTAACAAAAATAAACCACATAGCTGCAAAACCAAAAATTCCGTGTCTGTTTCTAAATATAAAGTTTGAAGTGTTGAAGTTTTGAATAATAGAATATAAATTTCAATAATTTTGTGTTAAAGAAAGTTGTCCAAACGTTTTCATTATCTGAGTAGTGGATAAGATTAATTTTGATAAGGAATTTATTGCAACTTTAATTATTTACATCTTAAAAAATAAAGTAAGTATAATAATCGCAATTTTTCGTTTTTTTTTTTCTTTACCACAATGACACAACCGAGCAAAAAAACTAAAACGTACCACTATCATGCTGAATGGGAACAGCAATTTTTTTTCATCATGATGAAAGAAAAGTGTCTTTGTCTTATTTGTAATTCAAACGTAGCACTACCTAAAAAAGCTAACGTTGAACGACATTTTCGAACAGTGCACCATAATTATAAAATTGACTTTCCATTAAACTCTGAGGTACGGAAAGAGAAAGTGAAGCACTTTAAGTCACAATTAGGTGCACAACAAACTTTTTTTACTAAATTTAGCTCAAAGTCTAAAACAGCTACCGTAGCATCATTTAAGGTAGCTAATATTTTAATCAAACATAAAAAACCTTTTGGAGATGGCGAAATATGTTAAGAGGCATTTGTAAAATCTGGTGAAGTGTTATTCAAAGATTTTAAAAATAAATCTGAAATTCTGGAATCTATTAGCAATATGTCATTGACGTGCAATACTATCATGCAAAGAAAGGTGGATATAAGTAAAAATTTGGAAGATATTTTACAGCAAGATATTCAAAAATGCTGCTTTCTCTCTTTGCAATTTGATGAATCTACAGATATCACAGACACTGCACAACTCTGCATTTTCATTCGAATGGTTTTCGAAGATATGTCTACCACCGAAAAATTATTGACTATTCTACCAATGAAAGGACACACAAGAGGTCAAGACATTTACAATTTATTCGAATCATTTATAAGCCGCACTGATTTCCCGATTCACAAATTGGTATCAATTACCACCGATGGAGCTCCATCTATGATTGGAAAACATGTGGGATTCGTAACGCTTTGCAAGAACGATGAAAAAATTCCGAGTTTTCAAGCATTATCCATCAACAAACCTTGTGTTCAAAAGTGTTAAACTCTAATTATGTAATAAATATAGCATTTAAAATAGTAAATTCGATACGTGCAAGAAGTCTACAACGACGTCAGTTTCGGACATTGCTGGAACAATGTGAAATTGAAAATACCAAATTATTATTACATACGGATGTAAGATGGCTTAGTCGTGCAAAATTTTTAAAACGATTTAGAGATCTGTTGCCGGAAATAAAGCAGTTTTTGACTGGAAGAGAAGAATTATATCCCGAATTGGAGGATAAAAGTTGGCTGATGGCTCTTGCTTTTCTTTGCGATATGACAGAGCACTTCAATAAATTAAACTTACAGCTACAGGGGAAACATAAATCTATTCTCGATATAATAACGGCATTAGAAACGTTTAAAGAAAAGCTGTCCATGTTTATTCGTCACCTAGAACTGAGTGATTTAAAACATTTCCAAAATATGGAAGAAGAATCCAATGATGAGCCAGGAATTCGTTACAACGAATATGTTAATCAAATCAGTACCCTTTTAAATGAATTTACCACACGTTTTGCTGATTTTACTAAAATTGAAAATATTGCTACGTTCATGTCATTTCCGTTTAACGATTGTATTAATACTGAGGAGA